>JAUTBT010040778.1:0-17263 GCA_032361225.1 Lepetodrilus schrolli | reverse complement strand
TCGCTTTCAAGATTCTTTCACTTATATCACGACTTGTCAGTTTAGGGCAGGAGGAAACCCGCAACATCTGTAGTGCTAAATGTTGCAGTAAACCTGGTACCTGGCTGGTACTGACAAGACCAAGTATGATAACTCTATTGCCACTCTACAGACATCGCAGCCGGGCCCCCGGAGCAAGATTTGAACCTAGAACCTTGGCTCCGAAGTCTATATTAATTGCAATGATTCAATAATCATGTGAACTGACACAAACTAAATATTTATCTTTAAATTAGATGTACACCGATAAATTTATTAAGGTACACAGATAAATTTATTCACCTACATTCAAGTACACTTCTATTGTTCTTCTAATAAATTATGTCTATGTGTTTTGCAACAAAAAATAATAAGAACGTAAACATACTTTCACCATTGTCACCACAGTTCCCAATAGAAAAAATAACAAGTGTTAAATTGTACATAGGAATTAATGGACATGTGTAAGTTCACCAATAATATGCATAAATGCTATTACTAATTCCTAAAACCAGCAAGTACCATGGCAAGTAATTCTTTTCTATATCTGCAGCTTGCTATGTCATGCCTGAGATGTGAGGGATGTGACTTGAGATGTGAGAGATGTGACTGTCATACACAAGATGGGACTATCAAGCTTGAGATGTGACTGTCATACACGAGATGTGACTGACAAGAAAATGTCAGTTCCCTAAGTAAGTATATTTGCATTCAATGATATGTAAATCCAATAAACTTTATTTCCAACAGGTTAAATTTCAATGTCAACAGCTGGGCAAGAGACCGTATAAATTAATATTTGAAATAATGTTAAATAGTCCTACCACCAAATACTAATAGAAAGTACAAAATTAATCATCCAGTATAATCAAAAACTAAAATTTAATAAGCCGTACAGAGTTGTTTCCCCAATACCATTTCAACTTCTTAAAGTAAATATTATTATTGATTATAATGACAGATTTTAGGGACGCTTCTATCAATCTTGGAGAAGAAGTTCCAGGGTAGGTTGTGAAAAAAATGGTTACCTATGATCTGAGTATCCAACAATTAGGACACATGGCAACATGAAAAGGAAACCAATAGAAACTAAATAAATAATTAATGTGTGCATAATAAGACAAGATCAATGATTGCAAATGGAAATAAGTGACATATATACAAATGGATAACAATATTTGACCAAACTCAGAATGTACAAGAAGACAATGAACAATAAATAAAACAGATTATGCTGTAATATATATTTCTTCAAACAACGACAATACAAGTAGTACTAGCACTAATATCATAGCCAGTGTTTGAAATAATTCCAATTGACCAATATATTGTCTAAAAGGATTCCATTTGACCAATAAAGGATTGGAAACAGTGTTGGCAATGTTTTCTTGAGAACTTTTGTACCATCTTTGCACTTGGCAATTGAAAAATTAAGCTTTCTTGCCACCTTAAAGTTCTATTGAGCTTTCAAACACTGGCTTTCTAATAGCACGAAACTGGCATGCAGTTGACATGCATTATTCAATATACATGGTGGATATCTACGGTGTAATAACGATTCCATAATCAACAGTGTTGATTGCGTCTTTTTGAGTTTCTCGTGCTTAGGTGAAATGTACACGTTTTCGACTGCTAGTTCGCCCTCTCGATAAAGCTGATTGTCGACAGGTTTCAATGGTTTATTACATTAAAATGATTATATTGAATAATTAGAATAACCCACTTGATACGATTTGTTACGGAAAATATGTCCCTCGTGAAATTAATGTTCAAAGTTCCTCGCCGACGCTTGGAACTGTAAATATTAATTTCACTCGGCACATATTTTCCGTAATCACTCATTTCTCGTGGGTTATTCTCCAATTAACAGTTACATGTATCTGGTACAACGACAATACATACATTAAACAACAAATCTAAACATCATTAGATTTGTCCATGCCTTGTAAACATGGTGATGGCAAACTAAGAGTGACTATCCAGTTCAAACAAGTGAGGAATATCAATACAATTTCACATTGTAAAAATGTATTCAATTCTGAAGATCATTTTGCTTTAAAAATAGTGATTTTGTATTTCTCATTGATTTTTCAAATATCGAAAAACAATGGATTATTAAAATAAAAAGAGTAAAATAAGTTGATTTTCCAGGAAGGGCATCAGAAGCTTTCAATAATTTAGGGGGTAAGTATGCATGGACAAATTTATGTTTTGGAAACAGCAATATGTTTTGGTAGCCAAATTATTGGGGGCGTGGGGGCATTGTTACCCTTGTTCCTCAACCCTTACTGAGCCTCTTTCGAGTTCAAAATAGTTGTGGATAATTAATACAAATACTCACTGAAATACTTGAGGGTTTCTTGGATCTGCTCCGATGAGAGTTCGAGATCAGCTTGGAGATCTATGAGAGGTGTCTGGATCCAGTCTTCATTGCTGTACCCGCCAAACTGAGTGATGGTGTCAGCACGAAGTCGGTACTTAGGAATCTGCTCGTTGATCAGACTGAGAATTTCAACTTCATCTGGGTCCGCACTGCTGCACAAATCTGAATTTGGTCATGGAATAAGTAATTTAATATATATTTGATAAATACATTTCATATTCTTATCTCTTGGTGTACATCTAAATGACAAATCAATAGCAACTTAATCTTCATCACCATCTTCTTTCAAATCAGGCCATATCTGTTCACAAAGTAACATTGTTTTGTAGAGCTATGAGCAATCACTGAGTGAATGGAATTTGGTGCATTTCTATTATGTTATAGTTATAGTTTTAATTTAATGAATATGATATTCACCTGTACACACTCCAATGTCACGTGTGCCAGTCAGGGGTGTGTCACAATTGTCACACTGTGGTCGCTCTACAGCAGCGGAGATGACCGGGGGATCATGGGATGCCAGCTTGTCGGAGATATCAGACCATTTCATAAAATATTAGTACTTGACAGGCACGACATCAAGTAGAGGTGGGAGAGATAACTCTCATCTAGAATCTGGAAGAAAGAAAACTGAGTTATTTCAGCATATCATTGTTCGGTTGGATACATAAGTAAACATAAGTAACAATATTTTATTTTCTTGTATGTGGTTCACATTTTAGGGAAGTTGAAGGAAAGTAACTCAAATAGAGAGAAATTATCTTTATGAATAAAATATTTATTTATGTATTATTTTGAGAATATATAGGAGTAAAATGTGGGACCACAATTATTTTAAAAAATAATAAACCGATTTTTTTTTTATTGTTGTCTCACATATTGTTTCACAAGATGAAACATCATAAAACATAGCTTTTTTGACAATGGCCACCAAAATGGCCACCAAAATGGCTTCCACCTACCCGTGGTGAAATGTTACCTACATATGGTGCTGGTGAAATGAGATTGATCATACTGTAGAATTAAACAAGTGATCAACAGATCAATGTACTATTTCATAAGTTATTAATAAGATCAAGGATTGATTAACGATATCCTAATCTATCCTTGTTTGTTGGCAGTGTTTAAGAAGTCCATAGAAAAGCAATGTGACATACGTGAGTGCATGATTTCTTAAATCCTTATGAAATTGATGACATAAAACTATGAGCATGACATCCTGGAGAAATGTCATCACTAGCCTCATGAGGTGTGCACTAGACAAATTGATTCCATCCATCGAACAAATCGCTAACTGAGTACTCGAGTACTAAAGGTTGTGCTGTACTCAAGGACCCCAAGGTGGAATATAGTGGAAAGTATGTTTTTTTTGTTGTTTGTTTTTTTAATTAGGGTTTAGAGCCACTATCAAGATTATTCCACTTATATCATGGCTTGTCAGTTTAGGGCAGGAAGAAACCCACAACATCTGTAGCGCTGAATGTAAACCTGTGAGCACCATAACTCGTCGACTGTTTGCAGCTTTGAAATGCTAATCAACAAAATTTCTAATATCAGTTTTTACTTTTTTTTCAACTGTTGTCACTCTCGTAAGTTGTTTCAGTCATTAGAATGTATGACTGCATAAAAATGCTAATAATAAATTGATAAATCATGTTGTTTTCTTACGTGATTATCAGCTGATAACTGAAAAATATCTACAGGAATCGTTAAAATAATTTTTTAACAGTAATAATTTCCAATAGATGTGGTTGTATAAAGTTCTCTCATTGATAAAGACCGGGTGCTAGAGTCCATGTCATGCTTGACCCTCAAGTAACCAAGTCCACTATTTTGGACTTGTGTTAACCCTAATTTATGATGGGTCTCAGTTTACAATGGTGTTATCAGTATGAACAAACACAAAGACATGCATCGGTGAAGTAATAATACATACTTATATCATCTTAAAGCCATAAAAGCACGCGTTTGTTTACATATTTCATGGTCAAACGTATTTTTATCTGAAAGTATGTACATTTGATGTGTCTACACAAGTATATTAGGCAACCGGCTAGTTTTCAATATTTTTATATTTTCATATTTTATTTTATTTATTGGATCGATCCAATAAATACAAATTATGTATGTCATTGAGCTCCTCAGCAGTGCGTGCGACTGAATTGCTGTTCAACTTCGCTGCGAGAAGCTCCCCACAGCGAAGATATACGCCATTTGCATTATTTGGTTTAGTGATTTGCAAAAGATTTCCCTGTGCCATAGATACATGGAAGACATTTTTCTGAAAAAAAATGCGATGATACTTACGCTAATTACATATACTTTGCATTTCCAACTCGTATTTGGTCATTTGCGGCAATAAAAATCTGTGATAGTATGCGTTTAAATTGTCAAAATAGGGATAAGGTATTGTACTAAAAATCTGACGATGGGGAATAACTCTTGACATGACGTGGTACAAATATATTTCCAATAAACGATCTTAAATGTAAATGTAGCGATTGATAATAATAATAGAAAATCAATATATCATCAAAAGAGAGTTACAAAAGAGAGAAAGTGAAAGTAATTACTTCAAAGTCTGCATCGCAAGATTCAGTGAGTTCTGTAGTGATGGTTCTCCTTGTCCAGATCTGTCAACGAGACCTTGTATTGCTGTGATGTGTCTTCGGGGATTACCTGGAAAATAAGCACAGATAATTATCATCTGTAAACATAATACAATCACAATGGAAAGCATAAATAAAATTTTAAAGA
Organism: Lepetodrilus schrolli; assembly: GCA_032361225.1. Classification (NCBI taxonomy): domain Eukaryota; kingdom Metazoa; phylum Mollusca; class Gastropoda; order Lepetellida; family Lepetodrilidae; genus Lepetodrilus; species Lepetodrilus schrolli. The sequence goes on along the minus strand of JAUTBT010040778.1, from coordinate 12,105 downwards.
AAAACCAGTTTGTTAATCGAAAAAGGCAACATAAATATGTTCTCTTGTATTTTATTATATTTTTTTTTAAATTGGGGTTTAGAATTGCTTTCAAGATTCCTTCACTTATATCATGTCTTGTCAGTTTAGGGCAGGAGGAAACCTACAACATCCGTAGCACTGAATGTTGCAGTAAACCTGCAAGCACGGGTTTGCAGTATTATCAAGAGTGAGTGAATTATTGTTTTACATCACAGCGGGAATCTTTCACCCATAAGTGACGATCTTATCAAGATAACATTAGAAAGGTAATTTTTGTGAACAGTGATAGCTGGCTCCAGGGACGTAATTTGAACCCTGGCTTTTTGCTCCGAAGTCCAATGTTCTACCACTGTTGTACCATACTGTTAATAATTTTATTTAGGGGTGGGTGTCCAGGTTGGTTGGTTGATTTGGGGTTTAAAGCCACTTTCAAGATGTTGTTCACTCACATCATATGTACTGCTTGTACGAGTCTGGATTTCCACCAGTTTTAATAGTGGTAGCTCACTTGGAATATCACATGCCGCAGATAGAACATTGATACCCCTCTCAGAGACAGTATACTGATTCCGAACCGACCAGTCCTTGCTTTACCCCTTTAATGCGGAGCGCTAAGAAGGGGAACAAGTACTATCTTTTAACATCTTTTGGTACGACGCGACTGGGGATCAAACCTGCAACTCTCCGCACTCTGGGTCGACTCTCTAACCATTACACCACAGAGCCGGCTTCGGCGTCCAGGTAGGTGGAGATGTAGATAAGGGCATTCTCTTTACTATAGCAGTTGACCATAATAGGATTAATTATCTAAAGTACTACTGTAATTTCACTAGAAGATAACTAATCCCCAATCCCCTCCCCCCATCTGTGGATCCACCAATGTAGGTATTCCTTGTATTGCTCGGTTACCTCCTAGTTCTGTGAGTTTCTCTGCTCTTTTGTTCCTGGTGGTCAGGATACCTAGCTGACTTATGGGGTTCTGGTCAAAGTACTCCTCAATAAAACTCTCCAGAAGCTGAAACCGAAAAAAAATACATTAATAAAATACTGCAGATTTATGTGAAATGCTGATTGTTGCCGAGTACCACTACCAGGATGATTATATTATTGTTAAATTGGTGTTTAGAGCTGCTTTCTTTCACTTATATCACGGGTTGTCAGTTTCGGACAGGAGGAAACCCGCAACATCCGTAGCGCTGAATGTTGTAGTAAACCTGCAAACATCGGCTGGTACTGACAAGACCAAGGATGATAACTGCATTGCCACTCTACAGACAGTGCATCATATCGCGTCAGAAAGGTAACTTTCACGAACATTGATGCAGGACTCCCAGGGCGGGAATTGAACCTGGCACCTTTGGCTCCGAAGTCCAACATTCTACCATTGTGCTACCAACCGCCAGCCAGGATGATAACTGCACTGTCACAGAATAGGCAATTACATCAAACGATAATTTCTACAAGCGTTCCTGCAGTCTGCTGATCAGGAGAAAACTTCCATGTTCCGAACATCTTCGAATTTGTTTTTGGAAGCAAAAAATAGCACGCTCAGAAGAGGGTTTTTTGTTTGCACTAACCTCTGGATTCTCCAGTATGAAATGGCGTAACTAAGGTAACGTTTACTCTAACCATACCAACTTTGTAGTCTTATGGCTAAGGTTGGAGTTAATGCTACCTTAGACTACGCTGTTTCGAACAGGAGAGCCCTGTATACCAGAACATTGGGCAGAAAAAGATCAGAAATTAACCTTGATGGTTGAAAGAAGTCTTGTTGGTTTGAGATCCTGGTCGTTCATGGAAGAGGACATGTCAATTATCAGATATAGATGACGCATCTGAAATTGAGGAAACAATGTCCAAGATAAATTACAACAAGCAAATAGTCAATTTAGTGCCTATAAACACACTGGACGTGTAGGTATGTTTAGAAGAATTATGAACTCTATTTGAATATTCTGCTTGATTTTTCAGTGAAAAATAAAATTAAATTTGGTACATGTGATAATTGTCATTATTGTGTTGAGATATTCAATAAGTGGACATTATTATACCAAAGTATGATCAGATATTCTACATTTACAAATATTAGTGCAAATTACCATCCCAAGACGTATATTTCCGCTCCTTTCAAGCAACTTCCTCTTTTTAGCTCTCTGTATGATATAATCCACGCTAGCCTGAAGCGATCCCGTCTCATCTTCTGTCAGTGCCTCCCTGAAAACAAAAGAATGAATAATAATAATATACATTCTAGAGAAAGAACACACACAAAAAGACATCAGAATTCACTTTAAAAACAGTTTTTATCCATGAAGCAGTTAAACTGGAAAAAAAAAATTCTCCATTTAATTAACCATTAATTAGATCTATTACCAAATCTGCATGGAACATTCTAAGTGAGAACCAAATAAACCAAAATATTTGTTCAAAAAGAAAATTTGAGAATATAACTTCTTAGTCAGAGATGTTAGTCAGAGATGTTTACCAAGTCTTTTCATATTCAGTTTCCCATCTGTAGCCTTTATCCTCATCGTCTGCCATGGTGAAGCCTTAGAGAGATTATCAGCTGATATTGGTACGTCGCTGGAAAGCTACCGATCGGATATTGAATGCTACCGATCGGATATTGAATGAAAACCGAAACACGGTTTGAGGTAGAGTAATGTCCCTTTAATAATAAAAGTATTATATTTAGTTTCGTATCATACTTATTATATTTAATATAAATATTAGAATGAAGTATTTATTTATATAATTTATAAAAATGTACTAATTAAATGTTGTACCATATACTCATCTTGCGTATATGTTGCTTTTCGTTTTCAAAACAAAAATTACTCATATCACGAAGTTCACTCTACCTCTTTCATCAGGCTCTCAAACGAAGATGGGTGATCGTTGAATCCATCAAGAAAAATGTTGACAGTTTTGTTACGTGGGCATTTTGGGTATGGCGGTTACGCTTCCCGATTAGTGCAATAATACTAAATGTTGCTCTTGCGTTTTATTTACCTTGACAAACTAAACAAGTATAGGTTACGACTCGCGAGTGACACTGACATTGAAAGATGACTGACGATGATCTGACACTTCTTTTGATTAAATTTCAAGGATATTCCTGGCAATGTCATCCTTGAACAGCTGACTAATAGCAGAACGGACCAAATACTTCCAGACATACTCTGCACAAACGTTATACTTTATTTCCATGATTTATTTATTTGATTGCCTAGTGTCTGAACTATATATTTTGCTACTTTCATCGTTTCAAACCATGTCCATGAGTTGTCTATGATCTCCATGTTTATGGCAGGGTAATGCTTATAGCTATACTCAAGACACCGGCCATAGTCTTCCTACACGTAGCACTGCATAAGCAAACAACTGCACATTGTCAATCTCGACTTTTTAACCTAGATAATAATTAGTGCTAATATGACTACCAGATTTTCCTAGTCGACTAGTCGGTTAATATAGTTGAGTAGTAAATCTAATCGAGATTAGAAAACTATCAGCATCCTTAGTCAAAATGCTCACAAAGACATGATGAAAGTGAAAGTACATCTGTGAGGAAATTCCTGTGCATTAACCATGTATGCACTGTCACTGCTTCAATACAACAGAATACCATGTGCTGAATTTTAACATTTAAACTGTATTGAGCTGAATATTATGTCATTTAACATATATATCTAATTGAGTTGAAAGTTCAGCAAACATCTTACAAATACTACCTAGCACTGCCGGAAGTATGCATTGTGGTATATTACACATGTGCTTGGCTCCCACATTAGACAGACGGTAAACTGTAGTTTTAAATATGTATCTATGATCTGCTAGTGCTGTTTTTAAATGGGTTGTTAATTACTGCAGGAATATGCTAAATTTATTTGAATTCAATCTATCTACAGCTGATCAACATTATAGAGAAAATTTGTAAACAGCCTGACTAGTCGAGTACCTCTAGTTGCAGTCGACTGTAGGTGATCTCAACTAATCGTTGACTACTCAACCAGTTCTTTTAGCCTTAATTATTATTATATATGGAGTTTAACGTCACTACAGGAATCTTTCACCCATTTGCGACGACTTTTAGCCTTTATAATAATGTGTTAATGGACCTCCATAGAGAGATTGTAGTCATCACTTGTGTTTAATCTGGAGACACTTTTCATATGCCTTTGTTAAAAGTTTTAACAGACCAGACCAGACAGTGTGCATCAACCCCATTGTAACCCAATACCATTGTTACAACATAGGCATCTCCTTTCGGTTAAAGTCTAAATCGGAATACATATGTTAAACTCTTATTGGGTCTAGGACTAATTGGAACTGGAAAAAAAATAACATTGCCATATGCTGACATACCAAATTGATACCTTTATTTGGTGCCACTGTTTCAGCCCATTGTGTCGGTACTGCACAAAGAAATCTCTGCAATCCGCCCAACGACGAAATCTCCATGCCATTCTTCGCGCAAGGGCACAAACAACTGGGCTCCTCCCGATACAACACATCGCCCTGAAGCCATCTTTGATCGGTCGGCAGCTCGTCCCTTTCCAGCCGAGCACTGTGCATCAGATATGTTCCATGGCAAGAATCGCCAGGCCCTTGCTAAGGACCCCATCTCCGTACAACATCGTGTACATCGCTGGAGGTCATCGTGACATGTCAATCTTCATACGAGTGGCAGCTGGAGCGGCCAAGTTCCTCAGACTGCGTTACCTGCTTCTGTCTGGGGTTGTTGGGGGAGGTGTAGCTGTCAACACCTTGAATAAGGTGAGGTTCTCAATATGTCAAATTTGATTCTACCAAAAATAAGGATGAAACTCAAAAAAAAAAATCTGTTTCTTTTTTAGTTATATTTTTTTATGTTTAATTTAAGTTTTATTATATTATTTAAATTTACCAAAAGAAATATAATTCTACATTACTCATGGAGCAAAAATAATGTACTAGTATCTGCTTTATTGATCCCACGAATTTTGTGAATGGTGATCTCTAGAGATTTTTATCAGTTTATCATAAGCTATTTTTAGGATACTTATGTTATATTGCGTTGCTCACATTGCTAGCATTTTCTGTATACTGCATGCATTGCTAATATTATTGCAGAAGATTGATGGCTGGAAGGAGTACCTGCCCGATGTCACGTGGATGAAGGAATACATTCCAGAGTCGGAGGCAATCGGACAGCTCATGTCCAGCATCCAGAACTTCACTAGACAGAAGATGGCAGAGAGTACTCAGCTGGTGAATAATACCAGTTAATTGTCAGACGCGGGAGGAGTGGGTGGTAGCGCAATGGTAGAACGTTGGACTGTGGAGCCAAAGGGCATGGGTTCAAATCCCATCCCGCGAGCTCGGCATCAATGTTCGCAAAAGTTACCTTTCCAACTCAGTCATGATCAGGTGCATTAGCTGGCTGTACTGTGGCAATGCATTTATCATCCTGGTGCTCACAGGTTTAGCCATTTCATTACTAATTACCCTCGTTGTGTTCACATTTTAAATTCCATTTTTACCAATAGTTATTATTTCATTCTTAGTCTTCTATCACCTACTTCAATTTTTGGCATGTTTTTCATGCTGATCTTTATTTTAAACCATCTATAGCATAATTAAATATTTTTCGTCGCGTATGAGTGAAAGATCCCGCTGTGACGTAAAACAATAATTCACTCATTCACTCCCTCACAGGTTTACTGCAACATTCAGCGCTACGTTAGTTGTAGTGTAAGAGGGTCATGTCATTCAGTGGATTCAAACTCGAGTTGCCTAGAGTCCAACACTCTACCAATTTAGCCATGATGAAAGTCCCACTGGCCAAGAGACCAGTTGGAACATTCCATATCACACACAGCTCCAACAGTGATTATTTGGAACCATATTGTATGCATTGAATAGAACTTCAATGTAAAGTAATTATGACTATCATTTGTGCTGCAGGAATGGCTTAAAGGAAGGTATCTGGACAATAAGAGGACTATCAGCGAATGGTTGGCAGAAAACTCACCGCCAGATCTTGCATCGACTATCGGGGAAGGTAAAAAGGGTAAATGTCGTTCGTACAGTCACTCTAGCTGTCGCATACCTTTCTTGTTTAAGCTTGTCACAAGTGGGTGAAACATTCTCACTGCAATGTTAAGAAATAATTCACTGACTCACTCACTGTTTTGTAAGTGGAATAAAATGTTAATCTTTTTTTCTTCTTTGTATTTTGGACTCATTCACTCAATAAAACTTTCTGTCTACAGTCCATTGTAAAAAATGTTGTTATATTTAGATTTCAACTAAGTTATGTTATTTGCACTTTTTTTTTTCGTGTTTAGCAATTGTTCTATTCTTATTTACTATGTTCATGCTGTTTCTTTAAATTATGCTTATTGTTGTCTAATGCTTGGCATATTTTGTTTTACTTGATTACATAATCATATCATGACATTGACAAGGGTTTGATTGAAAATAATATTTTAAGAAATAGCCTTGCCAAGTTTGATCAAGTTTAAATTAAATAACAGCAACAATTAAGGTGTTTTCTGTTGATAATCCTAGCCACTGTAGATTTTATAATATAGTGATGTCTAACTCAAGCCTCTACATTAACTTTTTGAGACACCCGTCCCTGTGTCCTGTCGGACTACTTGCCCTGTAGTTTAAGGGCTTGTTTATCTGGGCTATTTTACATGTCCGCCTGTGGATAATACCTGTCCTTGGCAGGCGGGCAATCCTTACTGTCAAGTCCTGTAATAATTACTTTGATGAGAAGATTTGATAATATAGTGGTCCAACTGTAAAAGTTCATGTCACTAATACGTCTCTACACTGTCCACATTGACTGCATATCGTCGCGTATGGGTGAAAGATTCCCGCTGTGGCATAAAACAATAATTCACTCATTGACTTCACTTTTCATTATTAACCAATCCTATTTCAACATTTTCAATATCGATAATATCTATGAGCATAGGCAATAGTGCTGTTTCATGCTGTGTGTGTTTGTGTGTGTGTGTGTTTGTGTTTGTAATAAACTTGAATTGCCCTCCCGTAATTACCCTAATAATTTGAACAGGAGAAAATAATAAAATTTCTAGCCGTGTGAAGTATTAGAAAAATATGTCAATTTTGAAATGATCTGTGTTCATATTATTAGGGACAACCAAATTAAAATATGGTTGTAAATGAAATGGTAAATAAATGAAGGATTTTAATAATTATTAGGGTAATTACGGTATGTTGTTATTGGTAATGTTTCTACTTATTTCCCCTCCACCAGGCACTAGTGAAGATGTGCTGTTATACCAAGGTCCAGTACCAGGTGTGTAGAGTGCAAGAACATCACATATTTCTGTCCGTGGAGTAGTCCTCCTTATATCATTTCCGTAAATCATAAAATTTTATCGATATTACCACTGCCGACTGGCTGATTTTCTTCCTATTGAAATGAAATTTTAACGAGAAAATTAGCATCCAGTAATGATTCAGGATTTAAAGACCTGCATGCATGCAGTAAGGACAAATGCCGACTTTAAAGCCAACAAGTAATTTGTGAAACTCATTTATGTTTATTAACATTGTCTAGATTTTAAAGATATAGATAATGAAGTCTAGATTTTAAAGATATAGATAACGAAGTAAGCCCTTATTTTTATGACATTATTTTTTCAATAAGAGTCGACCAGAGAATTTATGGAGACAACAAATGGGTTTTTTTAATCGACCTCTGTGTTGTTAGTAATGTAACTAACGGCAATATTTGAGACGGAATAAGAGGATACTGCAGTGGTGAAGTGTTGGACCAGAAACTAAATGATTTGTATTTGAATCTCATTACTGGTTCCAGTATCTCCTCTTTGTCTTTGAACAGTTTCACAGGCTGCAGTATCTGCAAATAATATAGATTTACCATCCTTGGTTTTGTCTCTATATAGATTGTGGCTTACTAATACTATAAATGTGTGCATATTTGTATCGCCTGGTGAAGCATGTATTCTAATAGTGAAAGTGTTTTATGATTAGGAAGTAAATACCAGAAGGCCAGTTTGGACCAAAGACAAAGGTCGCAGGTTCAAATCCATTCCCGGTAGCCTGGCATATGGGGCGAGTGGTAGCGCAGTGGTAGAACAGTTGGACTTCGGAGCCAAAGGTTCCAGGTTCAAATCCCGCCTCGTGGGGGCCCGGCATCAATGTTCGCGAAAGTTACCTTTCTGACGCGATATTGATTGGATGCGATGTCTGTAGAGTGGTAATGCAGTTATCATCCTTGGTCTTGTCAGTACCAGCCGATTCTCACAGGTTTACTGCAACATTCAGCGCTACTGATGTTGCGGGTTTCCTCCTGCCCTAAACTGACAAGTCGTGATATAAGTGAAAGATTCTTGAAAGCGACTTAAAATCTTAAAATCCAAAACAAATCCCGGCATCAGAGTTCGCGAATGTTACCTTTCTGACACGATCTTGATCAATTGCGTTGTTTGTATCATGGCAATGAGGTTATCATCCTTGGTCTGTCAGTACCAGCCAGTACTCGCAGGTTTACTGCGCTACAGTTGTTGCAGGTTTCCTCGTGCCCTTAAATGACAAGCTGTGATCTATAAGTGAAATAATCTTGAATAAAGCCCTAAACCCCAATTTAAAAAGAAAACAAACAATAAACCAGTGCTCATTTATTCAATATGTCCCGTTCATGAAATGCAGACCAGGCCCCAAGATTGCGCACCTTTTTTAGTACGATTTCATGCTCAACTCAAGGGTTTGTTCACAAATCCCCAAAATAACAATTGAGCTTGAGTATGAAATCATACTCAAAATTTTTCGTAGTCTCGGGGACAGATCTTTCAGTTTCATTACTGTCGTGAGAGGAAATATTTGTGTTCTTGTGTTCTGCACACTGGCGGAAAGCAGGGTTTCTCACATGACCTTTGTTTTACCTTCACACTCGTGCTAGACATCCTCATTCATTCTCATACTTGTCAACCAGGCCCCGAGATTTCGAAACGTTTTTGAGTATGCTTTCATGCTATTGAGCTCAAATTTTATCCTCATAATGCACAATTCAAGGTTTTGTTCACAAATCCCCATAAAAATTTGAGCTTCAGCATGAAATCACATCCTAAAAGTTTCATAACCTTGGTACCAGAATTATAGTACATCACATTTATCTTTTCAGCCGTCACGTATGGGTGAAAGATTCCCGCTGTGACGTAAAACAATAAGTCACTCACTCAGTAGTTTTAAAGGTTTATTTTGCTATTGACCCGATGTAATCACTTTAAAATGTGTGTACTTTTTGTCACAATTCTTTATCTATCTCGTCGTCTGATAGATGCTGATGTGTCTGATACTGTTGCCATGGTGGGCCAAGCTTTCGGAGCCCAACCTGTGAATCCAATGGATATTGTGAGTTAAAATATAAATGCTTTGAAATTACACTTTTCTTAGGCAAGTACTGTAAAACATTTGAATTACTCAGACTTTAATTTTGCACAAATTATCTTTGTATGTAAAGCGAATAATTTAAGTGTGTGCGTAATATGATTGTTTTACAGTAACCATGAACAAATTAAATTATCTTGTTGTATTTTAGTGCCATTTGTAAAACTTTCCTCCTAATTTAACAAAAATAAGTATTTTTTTTGTATATTGTTGTAAAGTTGTATCTGTATGGTCCATGTTGCCATTTTAACAGGTAGATTTGTCTGACTTTACTGTAAATTAACCAGTAATTCACTAATTCACTCACTCGCAAGTTGTACACATTTGATAACAATTGCTAGTCGGGGGTTCTCTATATAAGCACAACGTACACTTTCATAATTACCAGTGTTGTTTCAGTCGGATAAGAGGAAGCTAGAGAGAGTTCAAGGGGAGATGATGGAAGTGCAGGTAATGTAGCAGAAATTTAGCATAATTACTATTATCAGCTAGCTAAATGTCGAGGTAATGATCCTGATACCCGTTTCACAACGACATCCTAAATTTAGGAGCTCCTAACTTTATGACCCAGTTTATCACCTCCTAAGTTAGATGCCGATTTAAGAAGGGATATGACTTGTGGCGTCGTCGTGAAACACTTGTTACGAGGTGATAACACTTAGGACTGGTTTAGGAGCTCCTAAATAGTTAGGAAGCCTTTGTGAAATGGGGGCCAGGGCTCAAATCCCATCCCGGGAGCCCGGAATCAATGTTCGTGAAAGTTACCATTCTTACGCGATATTGATAGGATTCGCAAAGCAGATATCATCCTTGGTCTGTCAGTACCAGCGGTGCTCGCATTTTGCAGGTTTCCTCCTGCCCTAAAACTGACAAGCTGTGATATAAGTGAAAGAATCTTGAAAGCGACTCTAAACTGCAATTTAATTTTTTTTATTAGTAATAATTCTGGACATTCGATTCTCTACATTCCAAAACCTCCTGAATTTGAGTGCAGGCACCAAATGCAAAATTAGGTTGCCATGGCTCCCAAATTAGTCGCTAAATTAAGCCTTGGAGTGTGCATGACTTTTCTGCAAGATTATGATATGGAATTGAATTGTTTTAAGGATGGCATTTCAAGAAGTGCAAATCCTGACTGGGTGGTTTTTTTCTCAGCTAAAGTATCAGAAAGAGGTGGAACGGCTAGAGAAGGAAAACAAAGAACTGAGGAAACAACTGATGCTGAGGGAAACAAAAACAGGCAAGAAGAGAGTTATGAAGGTATGGATGCCACTGTCACCAGGGCTACATCTTTATTGGTTATCAAATTAAATTTTAAAACTTCTAAATGTGGAAACTTTTAAATAATATATAATTTGTTCATTTTTTTATTTAAAAAAAAATAATTAGTTTTTATGTGTTTTTTTTGTTTCTCATTAATGGTATTTCTTCTTTTAACTATTCTATTATTAATGAATTTTAATTGTGCAGCTGTTTTATTTTTTATTTTATATTTCTACGTTTTTTTCTTTCTACAGAAGTCGTTGATCGACATGTACTCGGACGTTCTCGATGAACTCGGGATATACGACTCGAGCTACAACACGCAGGATAATCTGCCCAGGGTAAGCCACGTGATGAAAGAATCACAGATTCCATAAGATTTAATTTATATTGACCATTGAAATTGATGCTGGCCGTCCATTTCAGTTCCATTGCCGAAAATTGGTGACATTATCTGCTGAAACATTAATCTCCAAAATCACCCCTCACTCAATTTGTTAGTGTGTATATTCAGGTTGTGGTTGTTGGTGACCAAAGTTCAGGAAAGACGAGTGTGTTGGAAATGGTGGCCCAGGCTAGGATATTCCCCAGGTACGTACTTGATGTCTTTATGGGATATGCCTGTTGTATATGCCAACAATAATAATTACCCTAACAATTCTAACTCTTAACAGTTCGAACACCTAAATTAATCACACACAAAAAATATCCGACCCTAAAAATACAAACATGACCAATTTTTTCAAATCATAATTTTTTTTTTCAATCTTTAATTTATTTACCATTTCATTTCCAACCATAATTTGTTCTTTAATTTGGTTGTCCCTAATTATACGAACACCGATCATATTCAATTTTCTAATTTTTCTAATTCGAATGGCTACAAATTTAATTATTTTCTCCTGTTCGAATTAATATGTTAATTACGGTATGATAAAACTATATTTATTATTTGCCAGATCCACCCCTTAAGGTACATGCTCAAATTGCTAAATTATTACCCCCGGTCAATGGATCAGTGTGCACTCTAATCTCTGGGGAGTATGCAATTATTGACTCCAATATTACTACAGTAAAAAAAAACAATGTGATCTGTTAATTCCTTCCACAAAATGCCAACTGTTCTGTTGCAGGGGATCTGGAGAGATGATGACTAGATCGCCTGTCAAGGTCACACTCAGTGAAGGGCCCTTCCACATAGCCACTTTCAAGGACAGTAATAGAGAGTTTGATCTCACAAAAGAATCCGATGTGAGTGTACTAGTTTTTTAATGTAAATTCCATCTGGAATGCAAATCTTATCTACTGTAATCAGGAAATTAATGCGTCCCTAATTTAATGCAACCTCAAGAATTTAGACATAAATGCGACAACAATTAAATGCGA
>JAUTBT010040767.1:0-17264 GCA_032361225.1 Lepetodrilus schrolli | reverse complement strand
GATGGGAGTCGTTTTGGGGGAAAATTAGTCAGTATGGGGCGGTTTGCTAAAGTGTACATCAGTTCGTGGCTACACCCAAGTAAGAGCCGTATTATCGCAGTGTTAGCGACAGAGCAAACAATAAATAGTGTATCGTTTAGGAATTTGCTTTATCGATTTTCTGGTGAAATCCGCATCGAAGTACAAGCGTGCCCTGGTCTTGTGACATTAGTGGAAAATCAGAAACTTGAAGGGAATGAAATCAGGAGCATACTGTCGAAGTATGTAATGCCTTTGGTAACTATTCAGCGTATTTTTCATCGATCAAGCAATCAAATAAAATCTGGCAGTTTTTTCTCAAACAGCATTTCCATAGCGTGACTGGAACCCACCCCATTCTTTCGGCAAGTGGAGAGATAACCACGTACACGACAGAATATCTCAGCACCTTCCATGCTACGGAAACAGCCTGATATTTTTTGATGTACTTTGGTCATCCGGATATCACCTTCACCTTGATTGTTAGTAAATGGCACGTCAATATTTTCCATAAACCTTAGTACATCTTCTTCATAAGACCTTAACCTTTCAAGCAAGTTTCGAGATTTACTGCGTTTAAGCCGCCCTCTCTTTCCATTGCGGTGGCTTTCATCGGGGGGTGGGCATTCAATTTCTGCTGCTTCAAGTAACTCCCGATACCGCTTTCGATTGTTATCTGCAGTACGCTTGCCTAATAAACCGCCTGATTCATTCACCGTTACGTTGAATGCTTCAAGAAGTGTTTTCATCTTTCCCGCCCATTCTTGGTCATCCTGTTCATGCGCTCGGGTCAACTCTCTCAAATGATGGGCATTGCATAAAGAATGCAAACAATCCTCATAGGTATAATAGGGCTTCCAATGATCGTGACACAGTATTCCTGTAAATCGTGGAATAATGTTCATTTCATCAATGGCCTCACAACCTCTCTTTTTATGAGGAAAGTAGTCAGTCCACAAACGATTACTCGCACAATGCAACCAATGGCGATGACCATTGATATTGATGTGTGTTTCATCAACATTCATTCGTTGTGCGGCAGTCAATTTATTTTTTGTAATCTCTTCAAACTCAGCCAACCGTGCATTCGCTTCTTTATTAAAGTTAAAGATTGAACCCTGACTAATCGGGATCTGCAATTGTTCTGTAAAATATTCCTCTATTCGTTTATACGGTAAGAGCTGATACTGTGACATATAGACGGCATGCGCTTTCAAGCGATTACCGTACTGAACGGCTTTGGTCACACCCTCTGGGAAAGTGGCTACAAAACCTCGGCCATTTTCGTCTTCTAATACCTGAGCTTGGTATTCTGTAACGATTCTGGATACAGTGATATCAAACACCTGACGTTTCTCAAAACCAACCTCTTTATAAACATGTCCTTTGGGTAAGGTTCTACGATCAACTTCTATGACTTCAATATCATCAGGCTCTTCAATCTGTTTCAGAGTCGTGCCAACATGGCCCTTCTGTCCGCCAGGCTTTTTGCCTGATTTTTTTCGGCTTGGCTTGAGGCGGTTTGGATCACTTGAGGGCGGTTTGCTACTGTTACTACTGTTTAAATCCATACGATCAGCTAACCGCTTAACCAACACCATCAATACTTTTATTATTGAGACCAAAGCAGGTGATAGCGCCTTATCACTGACAAGAAGAGATTCGGCCTCTTTAAGCGTTGCATCAATGTCAATATTTTCCAGTTTCACCCAGATACCTGAATCAGGTTTAATCAATAAAGTGATTCTATCATCTGTTTTTAAAGCGGATTTTTTCCTCCTGGGTACTGATTTAAGCGGTTATATTTTCTTCACCTATCCGGGTGTCATTTAGGGATTTCACGGTCTATGATGATGCAATCTGACCGGTTTACATCGCAATTAATCGTGTATTGTGTGTGTAGTGAGTTTTGGTAAATATCTATGCAAAACCCTGTCAAGTACTTTTTATGGGTTTTTAAGAAAAATACGCTGAATAGTTACTGCCTTTGTTAGAAAAAGGAGCCGATACTATTGTCATGGGATGTACTCATTTTGCGTTTCTTACCGAGCTATTAAGAGATATAGTGGGTAATAAGATCGAGATAGTAAATACCTATCAAGCGGTTGCCGAGGAGACATCGCGCCGACTGAGCGTGAATGATTTATTGACGCCTAGTAAGCAAGTCGGCGGTATCGAATTTCTATGTAGCGATGTTCGTGAGAATACATTGAGATTGGTAGAAAAATTGTGGGGAGGACCAGTTATTATCGGCGATTTTTAGTATATACCCATTACGTTTAGGTTTTAGGCGTTAAGTGTGTACTCTATTTGTTCCGTGACAAGGCGCAATGACGCCTAATATAACGACACGGACCTCGTATAGTAAAGCAATGCAGGAGCAATTGCCGAGTGGGACTCTTGCAAGAAATTGCAACACAGCTAGGGAGCGAATAGGGTGTGTAATTAGTCCTAAAACCTAAGCGTGATGGGTTTATAGGCTAACGGATTGTGTCCCGTTGCTCTATTTGTTTTGGCCTTTATTTTTGCACTTTCGAATAGTGACTTTGGTTGCCTCCCTTGCTTTGGTATTCTCAAGGCGTTGTACTATCGATGGCATCCGAGGGGGCAAAGGAGTTATGATTAATGATTAAACTAAGAGAGTATAAAAAATCAGATACTGGCCGTTTGATGCAGTTAGCCAACAATGAAAACGTATCAAGATTTCTAGTCGCCTCATTTCCATATCCCTATACGCTTAAGGATGCAAAGTGGTGGATAGATACCGGCTCTAAGGAGAATGGAGCAATAACCAGGGTTATTGAATATCAAGGAGAATTTGTAGGTGGAATTGGAATCCAACCCCAGATGGGTTGGAGATCTCATCTGGCCGAAATTGGTTATTGGGTTGGAGAAGAATATTGGGGCAGGGGTATAGCAACCGAAGCACTAAGCGCAATGACAGGTCTGGCGTTGTCTAGTAAAAAGTACCAAAAATTGTATGCGCCGGTGTTTGAACCTAATCGGACATCGATGAGAGTTCTTGAAAAAAATAACTACAGCTTAGAATGCGTACTGAAACAAGAGGTGTTTAAAAATGGCCGATATTATGATTTATATTATTATGCAAGAATTTTCTCATAGCACTGATTTAAAGTAGCGTTACGAGGTTCGAAGTATATTTTTTCTGGAAAGCGTATAGGGATGCCAATAAGCGAAAATCATTAAAGTTTGGGGGCAAAAAAATGCATACAATGTTCAAAAAGTACTTTGATCTATAGGCATTATGATATAGGTAGTGTTAAGGGTGATCTTGATACACTTCAAACACCATTTTAACGAGTGGCACATAATCGTACTCGCCTATACCTTGAAGCACGAGAAAGGTTGTTGAGCTCTCACTATCATTCATTACTAAGTGCGGACGGCAGAGCTGAACCGAGTAAGTCTTACCTGGACCAAGGCGTACCTCTTCTTCAGGATCACGCATGAAAAGCTTCAATGATCCTTCAAGAACGTAGAATGTATCCTGGATGTTACTATGGTAATGCCATGGTACCGTTTGAGTTGGAGATAATTGGAGTTCATTGATACGAAATCCTTCCCTCTCAGCGTGACGAGCCCGACGTTCGACTTCATAGAGTCGCCTCGCATCGTTTATTGGTTTCATAGTTCTCTCCATTGGTGTGGGAAGCACCTAACGCCTTACTTACTTTGATCAAGTAATGCTTGTAATTAGTGGTTCTATTGTGAGCACTTAGTAATGCAGTTATTGGAAGTTCTGGACTTTATTATGCACTTTGGGTGCAAGGTGCCCATCCATGAATAAGGAGGTGTCCATCTAGTGGGGCTATTGATCATTGACCAAATCAATGTGCTTACCTAATTCGGCGACTGTTACCTGTGTACCTTGTTTGCGCAGCAGTTCGGCAAAGGTTTGCTTGGCCGTTTCTTCGCCATGAATGAGAACAACGGGTGGTTTACCCTGAAACTGGTGATACCAATCCAGTAATCCAGTTTGATCTGCGTGTGCGGATAAGCCCCCAATGGTGTGTATTTTTGCAGCGACGCGAATGGATTCTCCCCACAAGCGTATTTCTTTTGCGCCATCGACTAGTGCTCGCCCTGTTGTACCACGTGCTTGATAGCCGACAATGACGACGTGGCAGTCACTTCGCCAGATATTATGTTTTAGATGGTGCTTGATGCGACCACCATTACACATTCCGCTGCCGGCGATTATGATCGCACCTGACTGTATTTTGTTGATTTGCATGGATTGCTGGCTGCTCTTGCTGAAGTGCAGGTTGGGCAATAAAGGTTCCTTGCCTACGTTGCGCCAGACTTCGGCAGCCTCGTCGTCATACAATTCGGTGTGTTTCAGGTAGGCCTTGGTAGCGCGAATGGCCATGGGGCTGTCGAGAAAAACTTGCCAGCGATCTAAATCCCAGTCTTCGAAGTGCTTTTTAAACGTGTATAACACACTCTGAGTTCGACCTACGGCGAAGGCAGGTATGAGAATATTGCCGGAGCCGTTGGCCAAAGATGCGCCAATTTCGCGGATTTCCTCCCAAGTTTCTTCCCAAGGACGGTGCAGTCGGTCTCCATAGGTGGTTTCCATTAGCACGAGGTCGGCCTCTTTAATGTTGCTGGGGTCGCGCAGAATGGCTGCGCCGCGATGGCCCAGATCACCGCTGAATACAATCTTGCGCTGAACACCTTCGTCTTCCAGCCAGAGCTCGACATTGGCGGAGCCGAGTATGTGGCCGGCATCGCGCAGGCGTAATTGCACGCCTGGCAGAATTTTTCTTTTTTTATCGTAATCTAAGACTTTAAATTGATGTAGGGCCTTTTTAGTGTCGTCAATTGAATACAGCGCTTCAATCAGTGGCAGGCCTTTTCGTTCGCGCTTGCGATTATCCCATTCGGCATCCTTCTCCTGAATATGAGCGGAATCTTCAAGCATTATTTTGCACAGATCGCGAGTGGCGCGATGCGTGTAGACAGGGCCGGTAAAGCCCGCCTTGACCAGTAACGGAATGCGACCGCTATGGTCGATATGCGCATGACTTAAAATCAGGGCATCAATCTCTTTGGGATCAAAAGGGAAAGGTTCCCGATTCGAGGCCTCAGCTTTTGAATTACCTTGGATTAGGCCACAGTCCATGAGGATTTGGAGCTGGCCAACTTTGACAAGATGCAAAGAGCCAGTCACGCCGCGTGTGGCACCGATAAAATGTAGTTGTAGTTTAGGCACGAGTGGCTCCTGAATTGTTGTTGGTTATTCCAGGTTAAACGAAAACGAGCGAAGATCCGAATTAACGCTCCATTTATTAGAGTGGTACGTTAGTAGAAAGGCGCTAATGGTTAACAATGCTTCACAGTTTGACGGTCATGAGGCTCGCTTGCTGGGATAGAATCCGTTGTGATATCAATTACATTGATATCTTCCACCAACTATTTTAGCAACGGAGATGTATATGGATATGTCGAGAAAACTGGGGGCTGAGTTCATCGGTACGTTTTGGCTAGTGTTAGGGGGTTGCGGAAGCGCAGTGTTAGCGGCCGGTATTCCTGAATTAGGTATTGGGTTTGTGGGTGTATCGTTTGCTTTTGGTTTGACAGTCCTCACCATGGCTTATGCGATTGGCCATATTTCGGGCTGCCACTTGAATCCAGCCGTTTCCTTTGGATTATGGGCAGGAGGGCGATTTTCTACGGCTGAATTGATTCCTTATATCATTGTTCAGGTGCTGGGTGCCATTGCTGGAGCCGGTGTCCTTTATCTGATATTTAGCAACGGTGCAGAATTCAAAGACCTGAGCGGAGGGTTCGCTTCAAACGGGTATGGTGAGCACTCTCCTGAGAAGTACAGTATGTTGGCTGCACTGGTTATAGAGTTTGTTATGACCTTCATGTTTCTGATTATCATTATGGGTGCAACGGATGCTAAGGCGCCGAAGGGTTTTGCGCCTATCGCGATTGGCTTAGGTCTTACACTCATTCATTTGATCAGTATCCCCGTTACTAACACCTCCGTAAATCCGGCTAGAAGTACCGGGCCTGCTTTATTTGTGGGTGGTTGGGCGTTGCAACAGCTCTGGCTGTTCTGGGCTGCACCGATTGCAGGCGCGGTTTTCGGCGGTGTAGTGTATAGATGGTTGGGAGGAGATAACCAAGTATAGTGCCTGAGGATTATCAGAGGCATAGGAAAGTGCTTCTGAAGCGTATTTAATACCGGTCTATACCACATTATTCTTGCCATGGATGGCGAGAATAACTTATCTGATTTTCGCTTTTTCAAAGCGCTATTCTGCGCTTTAGCCCTATCCATTGCTTCTCTATAAATCCCGTAGTTTAGGTGTGCAATTAAAGCCGTAGAGGAAATTGACTGAGGATGAATGTCTTCGAACATGTATCTGCCCCAAGAGCGAGCCTAAAGCCAATTAAGCGCATCACGTTACTTTTTTTTGAATGGGTATATATGGATGAATACCGAGCCCAATTAATTCTTAATTGGGGCGTTCACGCTCATGTTTAGTTGCTGCCAAATGCTGAAGGAGATAAGTGCTTTTGTGTCTACGAAAGCGATTAATAAAGCTTGCTTACGCCCTCGCCGATATTCATATAGGAGACGCGATTAAGCGAAAAATTGGAGTTGCTGTAGAAACTGAGAAGGCAGGGTATGCAGGAACTTACCTGTTGTTCTCTTGTCGCATTGGAAAGGTTTGTATGCTTAAGAGTAGTCGAAACAACCTGCAATGGAGGCACCATGAATAGCACTATCAATAATAGATCTACAATTGAGGTGAGCGAGGATGTTGTTAGCTATGCTCTTTCTGAGGACGCATGGGATGGATACGGGAACTTTATTGACGAGATGATTCAAAAGGAAAAGTGCCGTACTGTATGCGAGATTGGTGGTGGTGCAAACCCTTCTCTGTCTAATGAGTATATTAAAAACAAAGGGATTCGCTACGTGATTCTCGATGTGTCTCAGGATGAATTGGATAAGGCGCCTGCTTATTGTGAAAAAGTATGCGTGGATATTCTTGCCGATTCATTTTCGATAGGGAGTGAATATGATTTGATGTTCAGTAAAATGCTTGCCGAACATGTTAAGGATGGTGAGAAATTCCACCAAAATGTTCTAAAGCTTTTGCGACCAGGTGGCAAGGCGATTCATTTTTTCCCCACACTGTACGCTCTCCCTTTTGCGCTTAACCGATTAATGCCCGATAGATTGGCCGAGTCTTTGCTGCATCTGATACAGGATGGGCGAGAAAAACGAGGAAAGCTTGGTAAATTTCCAGCTTACTATGATTGGTGCCGTGGGCCTAGTATGCGTCAGATACGCCGTTTCGAAGATGTCGGATACTCGGTAGATACGTATGTTGGTTTTTACGGCCACGAGAAATACTACCTTAAAATGCGATTGCTGTGGAAGTTGCACCGTAAATTGTCCGCCTGGCTAGTTCGTCACCCCGTTCCCTGGATAACCAGTTATGCATATGTCGCTCTTTCCCGGCGTTCATAGTGCGTACGGGTAGGTGCCGAGCACGGGAGCGTCTTGCATCACGATTTAGGTAGCATTGTTTTGGATTGAGTGATTATTAACTCGAGTTTTGGGAGTTCAATCCTTCTCCCGCGTGATTCCTGATAGTTTATATTTACCTCTACTTTGGGTTCGTCGTCCCGGCGGGATGCCAGGATGAACGATTCATGAAGCTTATTAATACCTACTTGCATCCATGCAAGCGTTTGTGAGCTTCGTGGTGTAGTCTTCGTTTATTGTACCCAATTTAAAGACTCCAACTCTATGCTATTTACGCGCATCCCCAGTATCTTATTTTGCTTGATTTTACTATTTAATAATACGCTGTTACAAGCCAATGAATTGGCTGGTCATCCTTCACCTTATCTTGCGTTGCATGGAAATGACCCCGTAAATTGGCATGCCTGGAACGAGGCGGCACTCTCTAAAGCACGTAAGGAGGATAAGCTGATACTCGTCTCGGTTGGGTATTTTGCCTGCCATTGGTGTCATGTTATGCAGCGTGAAAGCTTTTCCAATCAAGATATTGCCAAGGCCCTTAACCAGAGCTTCGTATCCATTAAGGTTGACCGCGAGCTCAACCCAGTATTGGATGAACGCTTAATGGATTTTATCCAAGCGACGCGAGGGCGTGGTGGCTGGCCGTTGAATGTTTTTTTAACGCCCGATGGTTATCCTTTAACCGCGATGACTTATGCACCCCCGGAATCGTTTTCCAAGGTTTTGAAAAACCTCCAGTCACGTTGGAAGGATGAGCGTAAGGAATTAAAAAAGGCGGTTCGCGAGGTCGATCAAATATTAAGTGAGCGTCATGAGAAAGAGGAGGCCTTGGATACATCGGGTTCAATCGAGGGATTGGCAGATAGTTTTGTTTCTCAGGCGCTGCAATATGCGGATGATATGGTTGGAGGCTTTGGTCATCAAAACAAATTCCCAAGTGCCCCCCAGCTTTGGGCGTTATTGGAAATAAATAGCCGGAAGAAGCATGAGTCCGTCAGCAGATTTTTAGAATTGACGCTGAATAAAATGGCCGATGGCGGATTGAATGATCAGGTAGGAGGAGGGTTTTATCGATACACCGTTGATCCTCAGTGGGAGACCCCGCATTTTGAAAAAATGCTTTATACCAACGCGATGCTCGCAATTTTATATTTAAAAGCCAGTGAGCAATTTCAAAACCCTCACTATAAAACGATAGGGCTTAGAACGATCCGATTTATGCTGGATTCTATGAACGCCCCGGAAGGTGCTTTTATTGCCAGCCTTTCCGCCGTTGATAGCAACAATGTCGAGGGAGGTTTCTACCTGTGGAAGCGTGCCGAATTAAAAAAACTACTGACGTTGGAAGAACTTGGTTTTATCGACGCGGTATGGGATATGCAGCGCGAACCTGAGTTAGAGGCGGGCTTGTTGCCTTGGATGGTGCTTTCTCGGGAGCAGCAAAAGGAGCGTTTTAAGTTAAACGATTCCGAATTGGATAATCGTTTGAACGAAATTCGAACAAAGCTGAAAAAATTTCGTCAAGCTAACCGGACTTTACCACGCGATAACAAACGTCTTGCGGGCTGGAATGGACTGGCGCTTGCTGCGCTGGCCGAAGGGTTGAAGCACGATAGTAGTCTGAAGCAACAGGGAGAAACTTTAGTTCAATTTATTCAACAACGCTTATGGCAAGGGGAGGGCTTATACAGGGCAGTCGATGGCTATGGAAAGTCTTTGGGAGAGGGCAGTCTGCAAGATTATGCTTATGTGGCTTATGGATTAGCACAATGGGGCGAAGTTGCCGAAGATCAATCTACACTAAAGCTGGCAAAGCAAGTCGTTGATCAAGCCTGGAGGCGGTTCCATACCGAGAAGGGGTGGCGCGAAAGTGAACACGATCTTTTACCTCGTCCATTGTTTCGCCAACATCTTCGCGATTCTTCGCTAATTTCTCCCGAGTCTCTATTAATAAGAGCCTCAAGAAGATTTTCATCCGATGAAAAGCTTCAGCAACGTGTTGAAGTTCAGCTAGCAAAAAAGATCACGAGTATGAATGAAGATAGCTTCTATTACGCAACGCTGATATCAACGTCAGTAAAGGGTAAGTGAGCCCTTTACAGTTTCGGAAAAGTAAACGCCTCAGAAAATAACTTCGTGCTCTGGGTGAGCTTTGTGATTAAAAATTCGTAATTACTTAGCGTAAATAAATAAAAAAGTTCTTAACAGGGTTTTAGTACAAGAATTGTAATTTCCAAGGAATAAGCAATTGCCCACTAAACAGGCTATTTTATACATCAGCATTTATCAACAGGGCACCTCTCAAAATACCTACTTATGATAAAATCCGAGAGGTAAATGGGTCAACAAGAAAGAAAGCGCTGCACCCACCCGGATTTTTCGAATTAGACCAACGTTACAAGAAATTGAATGAAACAGATCAATTGGTTAGCCTGAATAAGTTCATTCACTGAGAGGCGTTTAGGAACACCTTGGATAAAATTCGTAAAAAAGAACGAAAAATCCAGGCTGGTCGAAAATCCTTCGATGTCGTGATGATATTTAAAATGTGGGCGTTGCAATATTTATACAAGGTATCCGATGATTAAATCGAATGCCAAATACGAGATCGTTATTATTTCTGCCGTTTTTGAGGACTTACGCCTTCTGATAAAATGCCTGACGCTAATGAACGTAAACTAAATAAGTATTACAACTGACTTGCCCTTGTGTTTCTCTTCTGCGTTACGCAAGCAGTTACATAGCTCGGCTATGCGCCTGCTTGCAAGCCTTGAAGAAAAATAGAATGACTGCTCCAGTTATCAAACTTTTTTAATCCCTTGGGGGTTTTATTCGAATGACTAAAGTCCATCAGAAAATATCAGGGTGCTTTCGGAGTATGGATGGGGCTGAAATATTTTGTCGTATTAGAGGCTATTTGTCGACTTGTCGCAGACAGGCAATGACGCTTGTATTTGAGCAGAAATTGCCTGAGTTTTCTATGTGAGTTTATTGGGCTGGGTAATTACGCTGAGTAGTTACTGGAATTGAAAGTTTTCAGGCCTTCGTTGTGAGAGCACCTTTAATGTGCTTCAAGTTTCCCCAGTTCGTCAAGAATCGAAACTAATAAGGATTGCCCTTGTGCGCCCATGCCGCGGCTTAATTTGTCGGCATCGCGTTCACCATCAACCAAGCGTTTCATAATGCCGCCCAGTTTCGCCATGTCACCACTGGCGGAGGTCATTTGCTCGGACATGGTGGCGAGTGTTTGTAGGGCTTGTGGCTGTCCCGTTCTGGAGGCGTAAATCATTGCGGCCATGCCGGGGGCGGCCATAGTGGCGTCAATTTTAGCTGCGGGGTCTGGCAAGGTGGTGGGATCTTGCAAGCCGAGTAAAATGGCGTTGATGATGGTTTGGTCTTCATCATCCAGTCCCTGCGAAATGTTTTCACTTCGATCGCCCGCGACAATTTTTCGGATGCGTTTGACCAGCTGTATCCAGCCGTTTTTTGCGGTGAGTTGTAATCCTTGTTCGAGTTCTGGAGGAATGACGCCGCTTTGGGTTGCCTGGACAATGGCAACGATTAGGGTCGCGTGTGTGGCGATTATTTGTTGTTGTTGTGAAGGTGTTGGGTTCATCTTAGCTTTTAACCGGTTTGACTTTGCTCGCGGCTAGTTTAGCCGTATCGCGTGCTTGATCGATAGAGTCTGCACGCGCTAGAGCGACGCCCATTCTACGTCGCATGAAGGACTCAGGTTTACCGAACAGTCGTAATTCGGTATTGGCGATGGAGAGTGCATCGTCGATCCCCTCAAAGGCGATTCCCGTTTCGTCCATGCCGCCATAGATTACAGCGCTGGCGCCTGGGGTGTGCTGTGAGGTATCGACGGACAGGCCGAGAATGGCGCGGGCGTGTAGTTCAAATTGATTCTGAAACTGTGTCGCCATGGTGACCATGCCGGTGTCGTGTGGCCGTGGGCTGACTTCGGAAAACCAAACATCGTCGCCTTTGATAAATAGCTCGACCCCGAAGATGCCCCGACCACCGAGGTTGTCGGTTACTTTTTTAGCGATATCGCGGGTTTTTTCTAAGGCGGTATCGCTCATTGGCTGGGGCTGCCAGCTTTCGACGTAGTCGCCGTTTTCCTGCAGGTGGCCGATGGGTTCGCAGAAAAAGGTTTCTACTTCGCCGGAAGCACCAACTGCTCGTACGGTTAATTGCGTGATTTCGTAATCAAAGTCGATTCGCTCTTCGGCAATGACGCGGCCTCGATTGACTCGTCCGCCGCTCATCGCGTAATCCCATGTGCTTGGAATATCCGCGGCAGATTGGGCGGTCGATTGCCCTTTGCCAGAGGAAGACATGACCGGTTTGATAATGCAGGGGTAGCCGACATTATTCGCAGCGGCTTGCAGCTCCTCTAGGCTATCAGCAAAGGCGTAGCCGGAGGTGGGCACGCCGAGCTCTTCAGCAGCGAGACGACGGATGCCCTCGCGGTTCATGGTGAGTTGAGCGGCTCGAGCCATCGGAATCACTTCCGCCAGGCCATCGGCCTCTATCCGCGCCAGCTCGTCGGTTGCGATCGCCTCAATCTCCGGGACGATGAGGTGCGGTTTTTCCTGTTCAACCAGGTTACGCAACTGATCGGCATCGGCCATATTAATGGTATGCGCTTTATGCGCTACCTGATGGCCCGGTGCATTCTCGTAGCGGTCGACGGCAATGACTTCCACTCCCAATCGCTGCAGGGCGATGATGACTTCTTTGCCTAATTCTCCGCTGCCGAGCAACATTACACGGGTAGCCGAAGGACTCAGTGGGGTGCCGATTCGCATGCGCAGAAGTTCCTTGAGGGAGGCTAAAGAACATACTATATCAAATAAGACCGTTCTTAGAATGAATCTTGAGGCCCATTTATACTGCGAAGAAGAGCCTCCATTTCTTCCGTGGAGTACGGGTTCGATAATGGCTGAGATCGGCCTGTGGAGTCACCTTCTTTACAGCTGCCGTTAGCGATGTAGTGCAGGGCCTGATCGAGTAAACCTTCGGACTTATCGCCGAGTTTGTGGTCAAAATCATCATTGGCCGGGCAGTCTGGTTTGATGCCGTCATAATATCCACCCTCATCAAGGGCATTTTTTAACTCGAAGGTTACAGGTGTTAGCACCTTGTCGCAGAATGGAATCTGGTACATGGCGAATGGTTTTCCATCGGTGGTGTCACCGATTTGTACCACTTCCATATAGGGCTTTAAACTGTTAATGACAAGTTCACTGGCGGAGGCGGTATCTTTTCCTGTGAGTACGAATACGCGATTTAGATTTACACGGTTATCCAACTGTAAAAAGGGCAGTGACTGATTGAATGAAGCATATTTATCATTAAAGTATCCCCTGGTAAACTCCTCCGTTCCTGAGTTATAGCCCCAGATCAAGCTGGCGAGGTGATGCGCGGTGGGTAGAGAGCCACCGCTGTTATAGCGCAGGTCTAAAACCAACTCTGAAATACCCTCGCTTTTATATTTGGCAAAGGATTGAGTTAACTCGTCTGCTGAGGTTACAGCAAAGAAATCGAAGGCTAGATAACCGATTTCTTGGCCATCTATTGCCAAAATGTCCGCTTTAGATACCGATGGTGGTTTGAACTTGGTTTTGGTGAGCGTGATATTGACCGGCGGCTTATCTTTCGCTTGGTTGTGTTTTTTTATGACCAGGTCAACCTTGACGCCTTCCTTATTTGGGCCAAGAATTGTTGTTTCAGCCTGTTCTTCTACGATTTTAGCTATGGTTTTACCGTTGATTTCAAGCGTTATATCACCACGTTCAATGCCTGCTTTAGCAGCAGGGGAGTTTGCCAAGGCGTACTTCACGCGTAGGGCGCCTGATGTATCGAATCTCCAATCGAGCCCTGGCCCGACCTGCTGCCCATCCTGAAATACTTGAGCATCCGAAGTGCTTGCAAGAAATGAGAAGCGATCCTTGGGTTTGTTTAGTAGAGAGCCGAGTAGCTGCTCAGGCGTATCGAAGTCATCGTAATTAACATTCTCTGGTACGGTGTCGTACCAATAATAAATATCTCGCATAACGCGGTGCACGAATGGCTTTGTATCGGAT
Organism: Lepetodrilus schrolli; assembly: GCA_032361225.1. Taxonomy (NCBI): domain Eukaryota; kingdom Metazoa; phylum Mollusca; class Gastropoda; order Lepetellida; family Lepetodrilidae; genus Lepetodrilus; species Lepetodrilus schrolli. The sequence goes on along the minus strand of JAUTBT010040767.1, from coordinate 3,620 downwards.
GCCTCGCAGCTCGCGGGTGCATAGTCGATTGTTGGGGTCGTTTGATCTGCAGCACCGCCTTCTCCCAGAACACTTTCCGGATCAGGGGCGCTCAGATTGTGAGGATTATCACAGCCACCCATTAAGAGAGCGAGTGTGAGCAATATAGTTAGCGTGGATTTCTTCATGCATCTTCCTTGGTTGCTGGGCCTGTATTCTACGGATTTATTAAACGGGGCATTTGTGGCGTAAGGAATGAGGATTTAATAACTTGCGGAACTATAACGCAGATTTTTTGCTCTCAGTTAGACGATCTCACGAGGATTATCAGTTGTTCTACACGACGATTGAGATCGTTTAACTGGGGGCAAAAAGGTCCGTTAGAATCCGTGAGTAATTGAATCCTCATTCCTAAGCATGGAGTAATGCCTACGAACGATGTTTTGCTTATCTTCGGATTCGACAAGACCAATCCTGGTTAATTCCTTTGCTTTCCGATATTTTTAAGCTCACCTGCGTGTGTACACGTTTTCACAGAGGCCCGTTCTAGGCTAAAATTAACCCTCATCTTTAAATATATACCTAAACAATATGAAGCGGACAGGATTGGCGTTAGCTTATCGTCTGCTTGCTTTGCTGGTCTTACCGGTAGTTGTTGTTTACACCCTAAGGCGGGCAAATCAGGATGGAGGTAGGCGTTATTTCTGGCAGCGTCTGGGTTGGAAAATACCTGTGCGGGAAGATTATCCTGTGTGGATACATTGTGCTTCTGTGGGTGAGGTCAATGCAGCCCGTCCGCTGATCGAGCGGTTGATTCAGGATTATCCAACACTGAAATTTGTACTCAGTACCGTGACACCTACGGCTGCGGCAGTGGTGAAAAAGACGCTGCCCGAATCGGTATTGCACGTTTATTTACCTTTTGATACTCAGGCTGGGGTTAGGCGTTTTCTGCAGTACATCCAGCCGCGCGTGGGCCTGATTTTAGAAACTGAGATCTGGCCTGGCTTGTTTGCAGAAGTGCAGCGCAGAAATATTCCTTTGGCAGTCGTTAATGGTCGATTGACTGACAAAACGCTTGCAGCGCCGCGTTGGATGCGCGTATTTATCCGTCAGGCATTGAAGGCGGTCAGGCTGGTTTTGGCCAAGTCAGAAGTCGATGCGCAAGGTTACCGGCAGTTGGGGGTGGCTCCGTCCCATATTCAGGTGCTGGGGAATATTAAATTTGCGGCTACGCGTGAGTCAAAAAGCGAGTTCCCGAGGCTTGTTGAACGGAATTATTGGCTCGCAGCCTCAACGCATGAGGATGAAGAGCGGCAGCTTGCCGAGATGATCGTTGCCAGAGAGGTTGACCCCTATTTACTGGTGATTGCGCCGCGTCATCCTGAGCGAGCTGCGGCTATTGAACGTCAGTTACAAAATCTAGGTGTTCGATTTGCTGTGAGAAGTCGGCACGAGGTCATTAGCGATGACACGCAGATTTATCTTGCGGATACCCTGGGTGAGTTGGGCGAACTTATGAAATATGCGGCGTTTGTTTTTATGGGTGGTACCTTGGTTCCGGTCGGCGGGCACAATTTGTTAGAGCCGGCCGCATTGGGGAAAGCCATTGTATGTGGTCCTTATCTAGACAACTTTATGGAAGAAGCTGAATTACTGAGAGGGGCTGATGCCTTGGTTGAGGTTAAGGATGTAGATGGATTGGCGCAAGTCACTGATCGCTTACTGGCCTCCAATGAAGAGGCTAATGAGAGGGGGCGGGCAGCGGCAAATGCGGCGGCGACTCAAGAGGATATTCTGGATCGATATGTCGATGCCCTAAACGGCTTCATAACCCTGGATTAACTGTTTCCAGTTGTCATTATCAAAGTGGAGTGATTCGCCTGAGTTATTGATTTTATGCAGCGAACGGGATAATCGCTGCAAGTTGTTCTGCCGCCATTTCTTATCGGGTGGGCGGATTTTCGCTTTGTCAAAATCGATCAGAAAAATCGCATTATCCCGATCGATAAGAATATTTCGCGCATTTAGGTCGGCATGCCAGACGCCTTTGATGTGAAATGTCGCGATGGTCTTACCGGTTTTACGCCAAAGGGAATCGGAAAGGGGGCTGTTAGCCAGGTATTGCGCCAGCGTTTGTGTATTGGGTAGTTGCTGGGTAATCAGGTCGGCGCGGTAGAATAAGCCTTCGTGTTGGACTCTGGCGGCGACGGGTAGAGGGACCGGCAGATTTAATTCACGAAGTTTTGCAAGTAGGTGCCATTCTTGCCAGGCTCGGGTACGACTCAGCCCGGTCCATATATAGCGATCGTGGAGTAGCTTGGCCATGGCACCGCCACGATAATAGTGTCGCAGTACGCAATCGGTGTCGTCCAGTCGGGCAAACCAAGCATTGCCGCGACCTTGAGCCTCACCCTGTAGCAGGCCTTGATGCCGCAGTTTCTCAGGGGCAAACCAGTCATCTTTTATATTTCGACCGGACTCGGCCAGGATGTATTGATTTTTCTGGCGAATCTCTGTCGGGTTATTCGGCATTAATTGCCTGAATGGGTGATCGCGGCTTGCAGCGTGTTTTTCAAAAGAATCGCCACGGTCATGGGGCCAACGCCACCTGGAACGGGAGTGATAAAGGCCGCTCGTTGTTTGGCTATTTCAAATTCAATATCGCCAACTAACTTACCTTCGGGTGTCCGGTTGATGCCGACATCGATCACGGTCGCGCCGGGCTTGATCCATTCGCCATTTACGATGCCGGGTTTACCGACCGCTACCACTAGGATATCTGCGCGCTGAACATGTGCCTTTAAGTTGTCTGTGAAGCGATGGCAGGTGGTGGTGGTGGCACCTGCGAGGAGTAATTCCAGCGACATCGGGCGGCCAACGATATTGGATGCGCCCACCACCACGGCATCCCGGCCTTTATAAGTTTCACCGATATGATCAAGCAAATGGATAACGCCGTAGGGTGTACAAGAGCGCAGTAAGGGCAGGCGTGCGGCTAGTCTGCCGATATTGTAGGGATGAAACCCGTCAACATCTTTGTCGGGCTGAATCCGTTCGATAACCGCTTCAGGATCCATTGATTCGGGCAGCGGGAGTTGCACAAGAATGCCATCGATACGTCCATCTTCATTGAGCTGATCGATCAGGTTCAGTAGCTTCTGTTCGGAGGTGTCTGCCGGCAGGTCGTGTGACTCTGAGTAGAAGCCCGCGATTTCGCAGGACTTGCGCTTATTGCCAACATAAACCTGCGATGCGTGATCATTGCCGACTAGGATCACGGCCAGTCCGGGAGGGCGTTTACCCTCCTGTGTCCTAGCGGTTACCTGATTTTTTATGTCTTCCTTGATCTGGTTTGCGACGTTCTTTCCATCGATAATTGTGGCGGTCATTGGGTTCTATCGTTTTTAGTGGTTGGCCAAAAATGGGGGCTGATCATGACACGGCTGAAAATGGCCGACAACTTATGATTGATGAGGTCTGTTTTAAGTAACTCATTTACATGGTCATACACTAGTTTAATTGACCTTGTGAATAGGGGTGCGTATTATTCTCGCCCTTGATTTTGGCGGGGTGTAGCGCAGCTTGGTAGCGCATCTGCTTTGGGAGCAGAGGGTCGGGGGTTCGAATCCCTCCACCCC
>JAUTBT010040756.1:0-17264 GCA_032361225.1 Lepetodrilus schrolli | reverse complement strand
CTATCACCGGAACTTGGAAGATTCTGGGAAATTGATGGAAATTCTAAAAATAGACCTGACCTACTTACGGGCCCAATTGAAGATGAAGCTTATTAACTCTCTCCCTGCTGGATTCCGATTAGGCACAGGCATTGCTCTTTAGGGCATCTCTGGCTGCCTCCAGCATGGAGAGGGTTAATAATGGGCCGCCCATTTAAAATTGGGAATATTAACTTTGGATGAGAACTACATTTCATTGCTTCTTTTTAATTAATTTATCGATGTTAACATGTCTAATGATGGGATTAGATTAGAATAATTGAATATTGTCTGATTCGAAGACTATGATAGGAATCTGTGGATGAGCCTGTGGATTCTTACCGTTGTGACGGATGAGAGAGTCTTGCCTGACCTGGCATCCTTGATAGTAACCTGAAACCGAACAATGTGACATTGCAGATAATATCGATGGTTACAGATGGTACATAGTTAGATGGTGCCCATGGTCACAAATGGTGTCCATGATAATAGATGGCACACATGCTATAGATGTAGCCATGGTTACAGATACCCATGGTTACAAATGGTTAATAGCTGGTACCCAAGGTTACAGATGGTAACGATAGTTACAAAGGGCACCATCAGTCAACATGGTCAGAATTTAACACTGCTGACATAAAAAAACAAACCCACACACATTATTCTTGTGCTCCATCATATTAGGCTTGTGGTGACTTGCATTTTCCAGACCATTACCCTTAAATAACGGTACACCAGGTTTTCTCTAATAATACTATTAGCAAACATGAGATTATATTTCCTGCAAGTTATGGGAGGGCAGAATTTACATTTAGCAAAGGTTTCCTGACAAATGATTACATGTTTAAAATAATTTCATGATTTGTGATCATTATGTGGTGTGGTGTGGTGTACATGTTTGCTGTTTTTGTGTAGGATGCTGATGTTCATCGGCCATGTTGGATAGGACTGTATTTTTTTTTTATGGTTTGTCTTGATGCACAAATTGTGGTAACTTGTTTAACTTGTGATCTTTTGTTGGAGCTTACAATTACCAGCTGATTACAATATTTACAACTTTCTGACGCGATATTGATAGGATGCGATGTCTGTAGAGTGGCAATGCATTTATCATCCTTGGTGCTCGCAGGTTTACTGCAACATTCAGCGCTACGGATGTTGCAGGTTTCCTGATGCCCTAAACTCACAAGTGTGGTGATATAAGTGAAAGACTCTTGAAAGCGACTTTAAACCCCAATTTAAAAAATATAAAATTTAAATAAACAAATATTTACAACTTGCATACACATGTTGCATATATTATGACTGCTTGTTATCGTGGTTATTAGTTTAATACTAATTATTAGTATATAAATCACAAAGTTGTTTATTGTATCTTGAACAATGTTACCTATTCAGTAAGACAATAGAATATAGTATCATAGTGATAAACAAATGAACTTTGTACTTTTTAATCCAAACGAACGATGCAGTGGCATGATGTTGAAGGCCATCCTCAGCTGACCTACCATTTTCTGGCACTTAGGAATTTAAAAAAATATATATTCATACCATAAAAGCACATTTAAGAGACCATTGCGCTGTCATGGCAGTTAGACAACAGAAATCAAAACAAGTCATACCTCGAAAACCATGTCGCCGCAGCAGTGTTCAGCAAGCCGGTGGGAATCACGATTGGAGTTATCTGCCCCTTCCAATCGCAGTGTGCCATAAAATCATATACCGGTAGATCTACTAGTATTAGACATGTACTTGGTCTTGGATCTATATTTAATGTTTAGAAATGGGCAATTCCACATTAGACATTGTAAAGGTGGAAATGTCCAAGTCCCATACTTCTTAGTTTCGAAACTTATTTATTTACAGCATTTTAAATGCCTTATATATTATATAGGCCCTTTTTTTTTTTAAACAGACGAAAATAAAGTTGATTTAATTATATTCCTAAAAATATAATGTTCGCAACGCAAATATTTATTTGTAGAATTTACAAAAGAAAGTTATTTAGACTATCTTCATATCAGTTTTCATAAAAATAAATTGACAAGCATTTGAGAGAGAAAGAGAGAGAGAGAGAGAAAGAGAGAGAGATGGAGACATTATAAGTGTGTGTGCGCGCGCGTGCGTGTGTGTAATTGTGTGTGTGAGAGAGAGAGGGGGTGGGAGAACAGACACACGCGCGCGCGCGCGGACATACACATATAGAGAGGGGGATGGAGACGTTTTTATAAACTAATATCTCAGATTTATTCAGGTTAATAATAAAAAATAATGCTCTAAAGCATGCTCAAATCGTTACATTATTACCCCAGTCAAAGGCTATTGTATTGGATGCATGTCAATCGTCATTTCGAAATAATTCTTAGCTTCTTATAGCATTAGGCACCAGCGTTCTTGAAGTGTGACCTTGTTAATATGTCATTTACAAGCAATGTAGTATCAATATAATCGGCCTTCATGCAGCAGAACAAATTCCCAAAGTGTCGCCTGGACAAGGACACAATGACATGTCTAACCAATTGCAGTACATTAACAGAGATGATATCACTATTTGAAGTACGCTTGACCATATTCATTAAACCGAGTCTTTAGGATACACATCCTGAGTACGGTACCCCCAATGTACACTGTACGCTGACTGTACGCTGATCACAACAGAGGCCTCTCCGAGTTTGTCTGGTGGCATGACTGAGTCATCCGTGATACACTTAATCTTCGTCAATGTTAAAGACGGGATTGAAAAGGTTGTCATGGACCCGTAAGGATTGGAGGCATGATTGCTTTACAAATGATGTTAGAATTAGTTTATGTCGCTATAATACCTAGAGTAGAAGGTAATTGGGGATCGGGGGAATAGGTCGAGGAACATAATGATAAATATTGCAGCCGAAGAATGGACGCGTGTTAATAGGTCCTTATGAATTGCTCCAGTTCTGTGGATTCTTTGTGGATTCTTTGATACATTCTTAGGGGAACTAAGTATTGGGACAGTTATCGCATGTCGGTGAAATATTCCAGCAGCGATGTAAAAAGCAATAAACCAATCAACAACCTTCTGTCGTAATCCTCCTCTGGGAGCCGTTGGTCCTGATTCAGTATTAATGGACGGTGGCATCCAATCTCTCCATATACCATGGCAGTCTGATTGAGATCAAATACACCAATTAAATGCGACCATACGCCGATCGCATTGTTCGCATTAATATCATGTTCGCATTAATTTCCTGATACAGTACTTTGTGACATGACAACTTTAACACTAGTTATGCTAGGACCTGTTTTATCTGCAGATTCTGTCTTAGAACATAATAGTGGTTCGGCTCTGAACTGTGCTTCAAGCTGACTTTCATTTGGTGAATATCGTCATTGTGACATGATAAAATTGAAATATATTTCTACCGTGTGTCGTGCCCATTCGAATATAATGGTTCATCAGTGCACAGGCATTTGAAGCGGGCGATTATTTTCTTTTAATAAATACGTTAACAAATATATATATAATAATGAGATTTAAAACAATATTTTTTTAGGTGTTATATATGTCTAGATCTAATAAAACATTTTTTTAAAATTAAAACAAGTGACCCATCGACGACATGCATCATAGTCTAGACATGCATCATAGTCTAGACATGCATCATAGTCTAGACAAGCATCATAGTCTAGACATGCAGCATAGTCTAGACATGCAGCATAGTCTATAGTGTATGTCGTCGATGGGTCCCTTTTAAAAAATTTTTTTTTATTTATGTTATTTTTTATTATTAGATCTAGACATATCTATCACCCAAAAATTTTATTTAAAAAAACAAAACTCTTTCCTATCAAAAAAGAATTTAAACGAATTCATGAAAGAAAATAATGGCCCGCTTCAAGTGGCTGTGATCAGTGTAATGCAATGCCATTGGATTATGATACAATATAGTTATGACTGATTTACATTTAATATAATGAAATATCATGTATCTTTTTACATATTGAGATTCCTTGAGTCAATTATGGAATAGTAACGCTTATCACAATTATAAATACATAATATTGGTTTTCATGGCGATGTCATATTATTGCATGTCACTGCACGCAGGTCTATCAGTACACAGGTGTACGCTATAAACGGTTCAGAGATGCGTTCGTGTAATTATGATATGTTGGTTTACTGGAAATTAAATGTAATGCAATTACAGCGACATAATGGCAGCGTATCCAGCTGAATGTAGCCAACTGTCCAAAGTACGCACTTATATGCACTGCACGTGTCATGTTACTTCTGAAGCTGTACACGGTACGTTATGTCATTTAATAACACGAAACAGATAAACACCCGTTACGCATGACAACTTATTTAATTGCTAATTGTTGAAATCTACCTGGCTAACGCCATATCCGAACCTATTTAATTGGCATGTTAGCTGAGAAATTGATGACATTATGACCTCGATTCTATGCATTGCTTGACAGTAAATCCGATCACGTGAGTAACATTACGAGTCGGAGAACATATCTATCAGCTTGGGAAATGAATAGGATATTGCTCTGGTTTCTATTTAATAGCTGCTGTATGGACCTCCGCAAATAATTGGTATTTGTCCGAGAAAGCTTTATGTTCCCCTTGAACAGTAATACTTACTTCACCAGAGATATACGAGTCCTGTATTGAGTTGATAAAGAATGGAACTTTCCCGAACAGTGTGATCGCCCGTATATAACGGCTCTTTATATCAATAAGAAAGACGCAACTATATATAGAAGAGCATAGAAAGGTATATTAAGTGACTTATTATAAAAACATGTTTTGCTATATTATATAATGGAGCTTTATATGATGAGAGGACAACATATATACCTGGATGCGATGGCATGACTAACCCTGAAACAAGAACTCTATATAATATGTTGAGTTTTATAAATCATGTAGATTTAGTTTCAATGTATTAGTTAAATATAACAGTATATATGTCAACAAACATCTTTAATGTATGGTATGTAGAATGTCAATATTCTTCATGTACAAATTGGAATGTGTGTGTGTGTGTGTGTGTGTGTGTGTGTGTGTGTGTGTGTGTGTGTGTGTGTGTGTGTGTGTGTTTGTGTGTGTCTGTTTGTGTGCCCGCGCGCACGTGAAATTCATATTAATTTAAAGCGCCTACTTACTTTTAAAATCTAAACTTATTACCATGTTTTATTTTTAATGGTTCTTATTCTGAAATAATGTTTGTATCAGTATTTAAAGCGTCGCCCTGTGTTGAAAGAGCTACGAAGGGACGTCAACAACAGTTCATTAACTGACTCACTCTCTCGTACATAGATCTATATAGAGCAGTCAGAAACATCATTCACCATGAGTAACGTGTTGTCGGATACACCAATAGATCAAATAATTACCTGATTATTGTTATACAATGATCAATACCACGTCGAGCGTTAACACCAGCCATGTCCAGCTGCATGATTAATGAGACTTTTTTTCATATGGTCGTGATAATGCAAGTTTACGTCCATTACGACGCCGTTACAACACAATTGTGAGCACAACTATACCTCGTCGTTGTACATAGGTGTATCATGATTCAATATTCAATATGTGATACATAGTCGTGCAAGTAGCAGTGCTTCTGTTCCCTGGGAGTTGACTTACTTCCGTTAACTATGCAGACCCTGGTTGTGTTTATACTCATCTAGACATCTCTGGGATTGTAATTGGGGAAGTGTCAAGAGCCCGGATGATCACGACTTGCATATGGCCGCCGCGAAAGAAGGGCACGCTAGCTGAATATAGGATTCTTATATATCTACCTCTTCATAATACAAAGTACAAAATATATAAACCAGCAAATTTATTTGTCAAAAAAATCGTGAAGATGCGATGTAAATTTGGACAAGATAATAATATATAAACGTAACATAATTATGTATACCATCACAATGAACATACTTTAGTTGCCAATTAATACAATATGTAATATTCTTACTTTCATTAATTGTGAGATTTCGAAAATTACAAGTAAGACCATCATTTAATATCATGTACTTTTTAATATATAAAACATCTCAACATATTTTCGGAATAATATACATCAATTATTAATTGAAAATGTATTTGCAACAATGGACACTCACTTACATATAATACTGATTTACTACACTATATAACTGCTTTGTAAAATCCACTTCAACATGACTATTATAATATATCTGAATGCCATACATCACGAGACCACTTGAAACATCTCTGTAAGACAGCATACACTTGCGGGTGTGACTGCAAGCGATTTATCACAGGTAGATCTATTCTTGCTAAATTTGCAGAGCAAGAACAAACGTATAAGACGATGGTATTTCTTTCGGATCATATTTACCGTGTAGCTATTTATGGGCATTACACAATGTTTTATTATTATGTCTAATCCCTACAATCGGAGTGAGAGGCAATTTGTTTTCTGATGTTTATGATTATTTGGTTTATATATATAGTCGGAAATTTTGATTTTACAAAATGTAAAAATAGAAAAGAAAAAAAGAAACATTAAACATCGAAAAAAAAATGCCACCATTGTCTTTGACAAGGACTATTATATTATGGTATCATGTTGTTCTATTATGGTATTAGACTTAATAAATATTAGTAACTATGATACATTCTTGAATGTCAAAGGATAAAAATGCTCCTGCTCTTAAATTACCTTAAACCTTGCCTATGACCTTGATTGTGAGACAAATTATATGCTACCATGGATATGCATTGCATATGAAGTATAAAATCACGACGATTACTTTTCGACATGGTAACATTTTCTTAAATAATATTGTAACCTTTTAGCTCACATGCTAATTAAATTACGGGAGTGGGTCATTCATTGGTTTGAATTATATAAGCTGTTGTTAAGATATCCTGCATACACACTCATACACACTCTCTCACACACACACACACACACACACACACACACACACACACACACACACACACACACACACAAACAGACATTTTCTATATTTTGAATTAGAATGAACTATACCCCATATAATTAAGCATTGTTGTACTTTCCCCTCAAACTTAATTAAGTATTGTTGTACTTTGTGAGACAATGGCATCTTCAACTAATGAAATTTGAGCCCTGAACAATTGTCCTTCAGAGACCGCAAGCGCAAATGGAAAACAACGTTTGGTTTAATACTTTATGTATGCTAATATCGGTTACACAACCTCAATAATAATGCTATGTATGCATAGGTAGGTGCTTTCAAAATTTAGAGTTATTCAATCTCATAACTGTATATCAAATACACAGGAAATATCTCCGACATACTGTCACACAATATACCAAACATTTTCTATCAAACAACATACACGAAAACAGTCTCCATGAAGATTATATTGTGATTAGAACGTGTTCCTACATGATATGTACAATAGAACGAATATATTGCTATACATGTATATACGATATATTAATAGTAAGTCGAATACATGAAATTACATTCAGACGCTGATGAATACTGGGTTAACTAAAGTTATTATAATTCTTGAAACATGTACTGTACACGGAGGCGAGAGCGGGCGCGCGCGCACACACACACACACACACACACACACACACACACACACAGATACACACACATACACACACAGATACACACACATACACACACACACACATACACACACATACACACACATACACACACAAACACACACACACACACACACGTACTGCCCATATCGATGTAGCATCATACCGACTATCGTTCTTCAATTCAGTAAGATAATGACCGATAATGACGCACCTAATGATTTCTATAACGACAGCTCATTAGCAGTAAAGATTTATACCTAAAGTCTCTGGCATCAACATGCGTACGCTACTGACTATTTTCCAGAATGACACGACCATCATTATTCTTCTGTATAGTCTCATGGAGGTTCTTCTGTAGCCTGACTTCATGGTTGTCCTGTAGTCCGACCTCATGGTTGTCCTGTAGTCCGACTTCATGTTGGTAATTCAGCAACTAACGGCCAGTTGCTTACTGGCCTTACAGAAAGTAATCCATCTATCATGAAACAAAGTGTATATTATGGAAATAAGGGAAACAAATTTGCTTCTTTTAGCGAGTGATTCCAGAAAAGTATAGATGCCGAGTATGCTTAGGTTCCAACCTCCAGAAAGTGGATACGACCATCACAATACCTTATACTCTTTCGTATAATTTAGGAAACTATATATCGCGCCATGAAGCCGTACGCCTGTATCCGCACACAAATAGCGGGGTAATTCCAATAAGGTGATGACACGTCACTTCAACGTTACTACGAGGATATAGCCGAATTCCGTCCACTCAGCGGACGTGAGTGGTACTTGATGGACTTCAGGTCATCTGGTCAAGTGTCGACTTTCAGAAGTGTCTTCATCAATCAATGTCTGGCTTTGCTCTTATGGCATCAGTCCATGTACACTCCGAACACAGAGCCGGTGCAGAAGATGAACTTGTTCTGGAAGGTGTACGTGGAGTGGTTGTCATAGTGATCGTCCCAAACACTGCGGCTACATGTGACGAAGTTCTGATCTTTCTTCTCGCCGATGGTGATGTGAACGATGATCTTGTAGCGATCGAAATTCAGAAGTTTTACCTTGTCCTTAATCTCGTCGGAAAGCACTTTCGTGATATTGGCACAGAACTTTGGATTGTATTTGAATCTTGCCAGTTTCTCGTTGAGGACATCCTTGATGATGTCTTCGACCTTTTCCGGCGAGAACCTACTGTTAGGTTCCATGCGGTAAGTGGGTTCCTTCTTGACAGGGATCTGTATCTGTGAAGACAGTCGTGACCCATGTCGACCTCCTCTCCTGTCGAAGAACCTCGTTGTCAGTCTCTTTGCCAGACGCTTGGATGCTAAAAGACCCACGAGGGATGGTCCAGTACTGACACTGCTTCTTTGTATAAGGGCGGCATTGCTGGCTCGTCTGGAACTGTCGTTGGAAACCCCTAGACTTCCCTTAACTGTTGACATCCGTCGGTTCTCCGTTGGCGCCACCAGCCCAACCAGTGTGGATGGCTTCCGGTTCATTTTGAGAATTTTCCCCCGAAATTATTTCACGAACTTTCCCTGCTAATTCGACTACCTCTTCACTGTTACTGCCGTTTCGCTTGACAACAGCTGGATTGAGTCGTCTGCTCCCCTCGGCCGTACCCACGTGACTGGTATTGTTCGGCGATCAATGCGATGGTTCTACCTGCCAGTTCCATAATAGAAAGCTTGTATCTACCAGCGGTTCGTTTTCTTTATACACCGATAGTCTGTTTTCTATGAATACCACGTACGAAGTACGACTCGCTGTGTTTATATTCATACACACGCGTGGACCGGAATAATTCACTACCCGGGGACATAGTGACAGTGGCCATTCGTCAAAATAAGTATTGGTCCGCAATACAGTCACGTGCATGCATGTATAACTCAACTATTTAAACGAAATGAATAACATGCCTGTAGCTGCAATATTATGAGAATATGTTAATACATAATAGATGTAATATTGCAATTTTTTTACCATGTTTTCGATTATGGATATTATTCAAATCTGATCGGCGCAATTTCGGAGGAGGGGGGTTGGGGGTTGGGAGTTGGGATTGGGATTGGGGGTTGGATAAGTGTCCATTATACGAGAAGCGATATCGTCCAGTGGTCACTGAGAGTGGATTCTAGCTTCAATGCTTGATGCATGTACTCGAGTATATTTGTGTTCCTTTCTGGCCATTTGTCACAATAACTAATTGTTTAGACACATGTTATTATTCATTCGCGCCGTGTCAGCTGTAGGATGTTGTGAGCGGTGTATTTACTTGTATATGTATGTATAGACAGTGTCCTCAACACCCAGCCGTCTGAATACGAAACCTGCGTTCAGTTCCGACGTAAAGGAATAATCTTGCCCCGGTATAAGTTTATCCTCTGGCTGTGCACCGGTACCAACGTGTGTGCATGTGCAATTGCATACGTGCAATATATATGCTGTAATATAATTTCACTTTGTTATACAATGTCTTGCAAGCTGTTGTGTGAAATTTCTTAGATCAAATCACACTCAATATAAATATAGTGCGTTAACTCTAACTCAACGTTTTGAATTCGTGGACATGCTCACAGATAGCGGCGATATCGTGTGACACGGTGTTTATTTGTACTGCAATATACGTGTTGAGTAATTCCTGTGTTGATAGCTTATATAAGGATATTACAGGTTAATGTTTGTGTGCCGAGAATGCCATATTACCGGGGAAGTGATTTCTCCAGCTAATTGCGGTGTTATCTCCAAACACGAATCTGACAATACTTAACTGAGACGTAACTCAGTTGAAAATAAAATTATATTTACTTTGTGGTTGAAGCAGTCTAGGAGCAATAACACAATATGAAATTCGAGTAGACATGGGTTGTATGACTACATCCTCCATGAATTGTGGGCTATAAATTGTATGCAAGACAATAAAATACCGTCAACAATTCTTGTTACGCCTGAGAGTAAATGTAGATGTATATTGTTCTGTTTCTCATGGAGATGTGCTCTGATTTTGAAAATGACTGCTGATGATGTGTAGAATCAATTCTGAATCATACCCTTCTATTGAAATAAGTACGTATGTAGAATTCTGAATGACTGGAATCGGTATTGTATTCATTCATTCATATTTAAGTCATGGCTCTCTATCTGAGAGCCGGACTGTAAATGCCCCCCAAATCCCTAGAATAACCGAAAAATACTCTTGAAACATTAAATGGCATATAAATTACAATGTGGCTGTCACTCTAGTTTGTCAAATATATAACCAACAATATTATATTGTTTTCACCCGTATAATAAGATATTTCCAAGAGTCTTCCAATTTTAAACTACGATAGTTCAATGGTTCCTGCAACTCAGTGTTGCATTGTAAGCTAGCTAACTGGCTAAAGGTTCATGAACAGTTCCGACAGTATGCACGGACAATTAATTACTTGATTCTGCTGAAGTAGTTTACTAATTTATGACACTACACAATACATGTACATCTCACATTTTTATTCATTAAAATGACAGATATTATTGACGTATGTCTCAACGACATGTCATTGCACAAGTGTATGTACATTTTATAATATAGTTTTATATGCCAAATAAACTGAACGTGGACATTCTGGTAGAAATGTCTCCACTGCCTACTACATATGATATACTACTTGACACTATATGTAGACTAATATAACAGACTATGTTCTCTTCATTCACAGCTCAAATAGTCTCCGGCCATATAATATAATAAGTATATGAGTATACTTTCTATACGAGACACCAATACAACATACCACGAATGCCATGATTAGAAAAGCAACAGTAACAAATGTGGTGATGAATATATCGTGATATGAGTATAATTTGGTTTAATGGCTTTAATGAACCATGTAATATCGTTTCCCCTACATGTGAACTCTAGCTATGTTTAAACCAAGCTAATATATATTTTGATAAAACTATGTCTGGACATAGACACACGCAATAGGTGTCATTTGGGAATGACAGTGTAAAAGTGGCGGCATATAGACCTAGTATTACTATAAATTGCCCGAACTCTCCAGCATGGACATGCATTACGAATGGTTGAATACATGTGTACATGTTCTGGGCAACTGGCCATTGAAACCTTGGGACTGAAAACAAGTTCGTAGCTCTTCAAGTAAAACTATTCTCATCAGTTTCCACAAACGTATAAGTAGACTGTATACATTACCAAACAAGTTGTGAAAGTGAAACACAAACAAGTGTTATAATAAGTTATTAATCAACATATTATTACTAACACTGTGCATGCATTACTCCTGCTTTGCACGTGGCTATACTCTTATACTTTACAATGCAATACCGTACAACTATATATATATATTATATTTCATGTGTCTAGTGAAATAGCATGTATCTCTCTTCGAGTGACATGGGAAAGGAGATATTTTCACGAGTGGCGCAATAGGAAATTTGCATTAGGAAACGTTTATCTCCTAAATAGGAGTCAAAACAGAAGATTTTCAATTAATCGACAAACAACTGGTACAACTTCGGTACATCGAAAATGTTTAAACGTGATGTGTCAAATTGAACTTAAAAAAGTGTTATGATAAACTGACGAAAGTGCCAGTCTTTCACTGTCAAATAGGGTCTATATTTAATAAATTACTTTACATATCGATTAACCATTACATATCGTAATAACCTTATTTCAAATTAACAATACTTGGGATATCGCAATATTCATAATCATATATCGCTAAATTATTATTTTTAATATCGATATGTTATCATTTCTATACATCGCTATATTCATATTTAATATATCGTGATACTCTTGCTTTAGTTATTTCTATATTCTATATCGATACACATTCCTATGCTTTTACTTTACCGATAAGAAATGGAACGCATCAGGGCGTTCAAAAAGTGTTACAAAAATGGCGTTCAATACGTGTTCTGAACGTTAAGACTTTGGTTTACAGAGTATATCGCAATATACTCTTACGTTACATATCGATACTTTACACATCACTTTACACGATATGTACGCAATGCATGGTCACTGGTTCAGTCTATACATGTACTTCCAGTGTGGAATCGTTCATTCGGCGTACACCCCGAACACACATGTCGTACAGAATATGTTTTTGCCCGTGAACGTGTACGTCGCGTACGTATCGACCTTTGGATCCCACGCACACCGACTGGTTGACATCACCCCTTGTCCCTTCGTCTCTCCCAGTGTCACGGTGCAAACAATCCTGTACCTATCGAACTTGAGCTGTTTGACGCGGTCCTTAATTTCTTCACTCAACAGTCTTGACAGCCTCCCACACTCGTTCTGTTTGTAGACCATACCTTCCAGACGATCTTTCAGCAACTTCTTAATCAACTTCTCCACTGCACATGCGTTGAACACGCACCGGGGTTCCAGTTGGTACGTCGGCTCCATTTTTGGAGCTTGAGGACCATGACCGGCCTGCGAGTTGATGGATCCCGGGAAGAAGCTGTCTCTCCTCTCGCTGGCTCGTCTGGCTATCTTCCTCCCGGACCTCTTGCTGGAGAGGAGACCGGATATCGTCATTGGTCCCTGGTCGTGGCTGGCCCGCCGACTCTGCTGGCTCATGGACGGAGACCGGGACTTCTCCCTGGGGCTCTGCTCGTCTTTGCAGACCACGTTGTCGAGAGTGATGGAAGGAACCACGGTCGGGATCTTAGGAGCTGGAGTACTCTCCGCCTTCTTGTCTTTGTCTTTCATGCTGTGCAATGAATACTAACTGACACAGTCTTCTGCAACGGATGAAGAAGCAGAATGTTATCGTCTTTTCGTCTGGAAATAGGACTGTATTTTTCAAGTCCGTAACCGTAATTCAAACTTGGAACAATTGCCTATGCAGTAATGGCTCAAATCCCTGCAGTGGAGTGTAGTGCAATTCGTGCACTTGGATGACAGAGTAATAATTCAATTTGTCCTGGGTGACTCCTTTCCTTGTAGATCAGTCAGTGAACCAATGCACCAAGTCCAGCTTAAAGTTCAGACAACTGTCACTGCCGTCTAGAATAGTCCTTCTGTTATGGGCTTTGGCTACAAAACGTAAGTTACCGTGGATTAAGAGAGAGCAATATGCCAGAGGGAACACAATCGCCTGTATAATCAATCTACTTTGACAACTTATGTGATTAATCTTTTCTAGGGGCCAAGAACACGTACCTATGGCCTGACGTTGCTTAGCACTCGTCTCTTGGATGTCCAGTACATGACAAGAATTCTAACATCAGTTCAGAATAGTGGAACATGAATTTATTTACTTACGTTTTTGGCATACGATGATGTGGTTATGATGGGAGAAGAACCCGCAACAACTAGTCGTTGTTGTTCACCGTGAAGAAGATACAAATCAAGGACACTGGTACTTTTGGTGAGATTCGAACGTGAACTCTCGAGATATGCTAATACAACCCCCCCCCCACACACACACACACACACACACCTCACCGTCGCACTCAACACTTCCCATATTTTGTTCGATTTTAGTGATATTCCATATATGGTCTCCAGATGTACGTACACGAATAGGATGCCAAATGTATTTTTCACTTTTCTTTTGCAATATCAAAGCATGCATGAGAACATCGGTATTGATGACATACAAACAAAAGGAACATATACTAGCATATTTACATGAATTTGATATGGTTTAAATCGCATTTATAGCAAGTTTACAAAGTATAAATATTATGGTGAAATTACATTATTTGTTCACGTTGGTAGCATGTCAGAAAGATCGTATGTCGGCATGTCTGACGTGTTCCAAGGCTTGACGGTCTGTTCAAGATGCCCTGGCTTCGTGACAGGTTTATTACCTCAATGAACTATGATCATTTGTTGACCGAATGTTTACCGATTATTTGCAAAGCACAGAACACCACTAATTCGGCTTCTGAACTATATATAGCTTGCACACGCAGATTTTAGTAACGCTTGATTATAACGTTAGCTAAAAATAGCCGTATTCTTCTAAAACGGTAACGAATGCCAATGGCCCTAAACTAATTTGATTATGGGTTACTAGTATGAGATCAATGAGTGAACTACCTACATGTGTTTTTATATTTTTATTGCCTTTCTTGTCATGCATACATATCGGAGTAAGAAATATTGAAATACTGAAATTTAAAGTAACCTAGATTTCTTCACTGAAGTGGTTTATAAAGTTTCAATTATGCCATGTCATATTAGCCTGAATTAGTTAATGATATCTTCATTGTATAAAGAGACAACTTTGCCTATTACCAGTACAATGCTGCATGATTAATGTATTGAATGTACAAAACTGTCAGCGTATTCTAGAGTATCAATGGAGTTCCAAGCTTACTGTTTAGCACGGTACAGGAGTAATATTAGTTCATTATGAACCAATTGTATCTACAAGCAATAACAACATCATAATTTAAGCGTTCGAGTATCCTATCCCATACAGATATATGCCACACGTATATAAATGCCAATTCTTGTCCAGGGTCAACGAATGCAGACATGCAGCTCCATATACGCTGAGACCGGATATCAGATGGGTGACCTCTTCGCAGACAGTCTGCCGGGAGTTCATTCCATGTAGATCCCATAGGCAGACGCGTTGCAGAACAACGTCTTATTGGTGAAGGTGTACGTGGCGTAGTTGTCTACCTTGGGATCCCAGGCACACCTGCTGGTGACAAAAACATCCTGGTCCTTCCGCTCGCCCAGGAACACCAGGACCACCAGCTTGTATCTCTCCCAGCACATCAGCTTCAGCTTGTCCTTAATCTCGTCCGTCAACACCTGGAGTAGATCGACATAATGTTAACTGGATGCATATACTAGTAGTGTGACTGCATGCTTCAGAAAGATAAGTAAGCATGCATACGCGGCACGTTCAATGACATTACCCAACCTTGTAGAAAACTGAACTAGCTTCAAAATGTCTTTCTCTGTGTCATGTTGGAAGTCATGCACAGAGTCATGAATAATGAGAACTGTTATATTAGTATCGAATGTTAAATAATTCAGCAGCTTCTTTCTTTAGTAATTAGTTCTGTTTGATGGTGTGTGTTTTTTGTCAGTACTATTTACACTACCCGATGTATGCTTAGACAATCATACACAGTCATTATCACCAGTACGTTGACGATGAGATAAAGTAGTGCTAGTATATCGACTGTCGGTGCATTTTTTCTTCTTCTGTTGTTAATATCAATTATGAAAAACTCAGCACTCATGTCAGTGAGGCTTACCTGAGTCATGGGCACACAGAACGTGGGGTCATACTGGAAACCATCTAATCTCTGATCCAGTGCGGTCTTCAAAACACTGTAGACGGTTGCCGATGAGAAGCGAACCTTGGGCTCCATCTGATACGTCGGCTCATAGTTAATCTGCACCGGATGTGGCGATCCTTCGCCTTTGTCGCGGCCCCCTTTTTTGAACTTCCTAGTGGCGATGAAGTTGGTGAGGCCTCCAATGCTACTGCGACGGTGAGTGGCCAAGATGGGGAAGAGGCTCTTCCTCCGGTCTTCTGGGTGAGGACTTCCTCCAAGGAGGTCCGCTGGCATGATGGACTGTCTTCGTGTCATGGTCAAGGGTCTACTTGCACAGTTCAGAACGTGTTCCTTTCAATGGCAACGTGTTACCATTTTGGCCCTGAGGACGTGTTCACAAATACTGGAAGGGTTTACGATGTAGACGTATTGCAATGTCCGGCGCAATCTGGCCAGAGATACTCCACGTTATCCCACAGGCCACATCCGTTCGCTCATCAGTACATAGACTTCACAATATAGATATACGCCCAAGCGTTTAAAGGCGGCCAGAGTTGTCTACAGTACGATATGGTTTCAGTGTCAATTCCTTCCAAGCACTTCGATTGCATTCGGTTGGGCTCCAGATTATCTCAGGCAACGTATATCCAACTATCAGCTCATGTACTTTGCAGTCTATACGCAATTCTCTCGGGTTAATCGGTTTAGTCCGTTTTTCATATTGCATTTCCACTTCATGTGTAATGTTTTCCGACCTTGTAAGCGGATATGGTCACTATTTACTACATAACCTCATAGGCTCATAGTTACGAAAACTTCACTTAGCCCTATGTGCAAGTCGGTGAAATAAATAGACATACGAGATCGACATTGAGAGAACTTTGCTGACTGGACTATGTATTAAGTGTTTCCATATCTTAGACAATGAACTGCTACGTATGACGGTTATGCTAGATTCAAATCTCGTCATATTTTCTTTCGATATGATTAGTATCTATATGGATTATTAAAGTAGTTATGCGTGCGTGTATGGCATGCGTGAGAAGAAAACATACAAACGGTTAAAATACAGGGATCTTGTTATATACAGTCCGACCAACAATTAATATACTGTCGCTAGTGTGCAGTATGATGCCTTCCTAAGTAATGTGTGGACATACTAGTACTAGTACTATGCAGATAAAGTGATGTCATTTGACATCCACTACGGATACCATTCGTAGATCTATGTTGTTATTGATTGTTGATATATTTCTGTTAGAGTCAATGTTGTTGGTGCGTTTGTTTCTTTAAAATTGTTATTATTGAATCGTTGGGAATTTGGGTGGGTTTTTTCATCGACATTTTTTATGAAAGTTCTTTTAAAAAATAGTTTGGGTTATTTTGTTGTACGTTTACGTGTGGGTGTGC
>JAUTBT010040745.1:0-17265 GCA_032361225.1 Lepetodrilus schrolli | reverse complement strand
GGTACTGACAAGACCAAGGATGATAACTGCATTGCCACTCTACAGACATTGCATCCTATCAATATCACATCAGAAAGATAACTTTTGCAAACATTGATGCCAGGGCCCCCAGGGCGGGATTTGAACCTGGAACCTTGGCTCCAAAATCCAACTGTTCTACCACTGTGCTACCACCCGCCCTACATACCATATATACTCACACACACAAAATTAAGAGCTGGAAGATATTTTGTAAGGAAGCATTCTACCAGATGCCATTCTTACAATGCATCTGCAAGTTCTTGAAGAGTACCTGGAGCCTGTAGACATTTGGAAATTCTAAATAAACTAAATTTATATGTCCAAATAATGCTACTAGCCCTTAATTAATATTGTTGAGCATACCATATATATTGGTGACATTATAAATAAAATAAAAGAATATATTTCAAACTTTCACTTGTTCACATTTATGCTGCAATCTTATTTTCTGCTTAATGTCACTTTAGGAATATTTCACTTGTATGCAATGACTGGTGCTACAAAGAAAGAATGTATATAACAAGCTTCTTGAAGAACACCTACAACAGATTCAGCAATGGTGATTCATCAGTCAGGCAGGTGGGCGATACACAAATGATACAAAAATAGATAGCTACTATTTCAAGACTAATGTATAATTCTCCATCAACAGTAAAAGAGAGAGCAGAACCGATTTAAATAATGGCAACGCACATGCACATAACTATTGTTTAACCTTCTTTCTACTGAGGTCACCTGGATATGCCCTGTAGGGTACTAGTACTAATAAACCAGAAATACCAAGTTAAATTAAATACAGTTCTAAGCATAAAGAAAATATGATAAAAACATTGCAAAATAGGCATTTGTTGATGAGCTGTGACATTGATCAAATTTAATGTTTTCCTTGCTAATCCCGAAAGCACATTGCATTCTGTCAAATGGTTATATAAAGCAAAAAGATGGGGGGGGGGTGGGGGAGAGAAATGGCTGGTTACCCAAACAAATAACCAACCATTGAAAAATAACACCTGCATAAACACATCAAACCTTTCACTTCCAGATATATGTGTACACTATGAATAACTACTTGCATAATTAGTGTCAACCCTGATGTTAAAATATTATCAATACGCACATGCACCGAGAGAACACTTAACACGGTGTACAGACTTTTAACATCACAATTGTGTAACCCTTTCTATGGTTCCTAACTATGTCAACTTTTTTAATAGAAAGCAAACAAAAGTTGGCGCAAGCAAATCTTTCCCCTGGTTTCATAACAAACATACAAATCTATCCACGAGCTTTAGCTTAGGTTCGGAGATTCAAATGATATGCAGTTATACAAATACTTGAATGGCCAGTATGCAATGTGGCGACAGGTTTATACTGTAAGCCACCATGCAGTCACACTATTACTAGGCATGCCTTCCATGTTTTATGCCGTGAATACAGGCAGAATCTGTGCAGCGCTGGGTACAGTCCAAGGCTGTTATTACTGAGGATTACCGAGACAAGATCCGTCAAAATAAATATATGGCCATGTATGAAAATAGTCTCAATCAGTCGTAAAACCAAGTCTGAGAAGCTCCATTTCATGAGGTTTGATAAGAGGAACACTGAAAGTGAAGTGAATTATTGTTGCTCAACAATGCTGTGGGAAAGTCAACAGTAAGTAAATCATTTGAAAAGTTAAATACATTAATTTCTTTTTGTTGTAATTTCCCAATCTTTCCCAAATTCACAACTACTCCAGTTTTAAAATGATGAAAACAATTAAAGTATTCTTTTAATCCTTAGCAGAATCATCAACTTCATCCCTTCTAAAATCATAACAATAAGGGTACCTGGCTTCCTCCAACCAAAAGAAGATAAAAAATGGTATAATTGACCACTTTAAATGGCATGATCATTTTATTGCCCAATTACCAATAAATCACTTTCAACCTCTAATTTCAATCATGATAAGCCGAGGTATATGCTTTCAGATCAATCAGGCCTTTCTACACAGGCGACATACATGTAGGTAATTGGCCTATGCTGCAGATCACCTTGGTGTAGAAGTGGCTTCCTATATAGCTGTGTAAATGGTGAGGAAAGGTGGTTGGGATGCTTCCCATGCCTCCAGCCCCATCAATTACCTCCATTTCAATGGGAGGGGAGCAAAGGGCACCTGTTCCGCAGACGCAGATGTACACTGTATGTGTGGATCTGCTATGTATGTCGCCACCACTAGCTCCATCTGGCTGCAGGCTCAGTGCATGTCCAGCCTCACCCTGCAGTCCCACCACTCTCTCAGCACCCTGCAGTCCAATCATTCTCTCATCACACTGCAGTCCCATCACTCTTTCAACACACTGCAGTCCCATTACCCTGCAGTCTCGTCTCCTTGCAGTCTTGTCAGCCTGCAGTCTCATCACACTGCAGTCTCGTCACCCCTGCAGTCTCAACACCCTTGCAGTCTCATCACCCTCACGTCAGACTCACCCTGCCGTTCCATCACCATCTCATCACCCTACAATATCTGTCACCCTACGTACTCAGTCACCCTGCAGTCTCATCACCACCCAGCAGTTTACAAAAATGAAGAAACCTCTACCATCTGTAGCAACAAGTGTTACAGTAAGCCTGCAAAGCACCAGCTGGTACTGATGAGTCAAAGATCAGAAAAGTATCTTCCACAGACATTAATGCCAGGCCAGGTTAAAACTCGACCTTCGACTACAGTCTGATGAAATTCCAATGTCCTATACCACACACACCCTTTACCACATACATTACTAATAAATCCAAATATGTTTAATATATATATACATTTCCTTTTATGTAAATTCCAGAGCACTGTCTCAAAGCTAATAGGCCACCATGCTGGCAACATAACCCTTGCCATGTGCTCTAGTATTGACCAGAAATGTTTCTCATCTTTAGCTAATTTCCTTTCGTAAATTGGTTTTACTTAAATTTGTTCAACTGACGTGCCGGTTATGGAATTCTAATTTCCATTTGTAAAAGATTACACACACACCCTCACACATTGTCTACCAGCAGGCAATCCATATCCCAAACAAAACCACTCGCAGTCGTACACCGATTATAGTTCACATTAGCCCACTTGACAAAAGGACTTGGAAGGTACGCTGTAGAAGGTCTACGCTGGACACTCAAGATCAATAAAAGCAAATAACATATTGTATGTATACTCACATCACACACACACATACACACTTGGGAGAGCTCACAAATCTGGCAATTTATACCACAGTATTCCTAGTCCATTGCATATTTGAAATGTACATGCATTCAAGCTACTACGCTAACTTTGAAGAGATAAATTACTTAACGCATAACTGAGACTCGAGATTCAACAGCACTATGTATACACTTGGTCCAAGCTATTGATCAATATCTCAAAGTTAAACCCCAATCAATCTATTCCTTATACCATGCTCATTTCTCAATCTACACCTCAAATCCTACTTAATGCTAGATCACAAATCCTACTTAATGCTAGATCACAAACCCAAGAAAGTCTACATCCCATGTCTTGCTCATATTTACTTCAAACCTCTCTCCATATATACCACTACCTCAAACTCAGTTTGTTATGTATGGCATATGACAATCGGTAATGAAATGAAAAAAATCCAACATCAACTTCCTTGAATACATACATATCACGGATACGAGATTAGAATCCACACAATAGCTCTAACATTATTTCCATTGTGCAATCACGAAGCAATTTCAAAATTGAGGAAATTACATTGCAATGCACATGACATTACGTATCCCAAACGTGACCTCCTGAAAGGTCGGGGTTAAAATCCCAAACATGAGAAAATAGCGAAGGGTGTGGGAGGAAGGGGGGACTCGCATCAGGAAAGACCATACCCACAGGAAATCTTCCAACAGGCACGAACACAGAAAAAATGTCAGCAGACACACTGACCAAATATCTTTAACCCTCCAGATAACAGTGGACAGGGGGCAACAATTACAATATGCAGCCAGCACAACTGTACAATTTCTCACGCACAAGCTCCTATTCAAACACTGGTGTTATGTAATGCACACTCTCCATCTGAGCACCTTTTATCTCTTCCAGCCAAAGTGGCCATTTACTAGTAGCACTGGATTAGGAAAATCGTGGGGAGTTGTGGCATTATCTTGAAATGACTAGGCCTGATATAAACACAGGTTCAAGAGCAGATCTAACAAGAGAAGAAGACTAGTGATGGGAAAATAAATGTTGTACAATTTATTCTGAATGAGTCACACACAATCATTTCTAGTAGTATATTTTTGTTTATAAACTGTATTAAAAAATCATGCATCTATAGTTAAAAATAATAATAATAAAATAAAACTTAACATCTGATGAAAATCTTCAATTCAATCTTGAATCCCTCATATTGTAAGTGAATTTTTTTTTTAAATACATAAATGACATCATGAACTATTATTTCATATTTTGATAATCTGAAATATTAAAGAAAAATGCAACAGTTAAACAGTCAATATAATAAATGTCATCAATCCAATACACACAGACCATGACCTCTGACCTGACACAACCACTATATATACACAGACAAAGGTCTCATCTTTTATTAACTATCATCAGAGTATACAAGAAACCAGATGCAGGCTGATTCAGTTCCTGCTAAATGGTCGCATAGGAGCTAGAATTACAAGCAATGCAGTTACCTTAAGCAAAGTCATCAGCCCGTGCAGAATCTCTCTTGCTCTCTCTCTTCTTGCTCTCTCTCTTCTCTCTCTCTCTTTCTCTCAGAACCATTAATGTTACTATAGCCCTGTACTCATGTCAATGTGTGTTTGTGTATGTGCATGTGCATGCATGTGTGTGTGTGTGTGCATCGAGTTGGTGTGTGACAATGATTTAGAATAAAAGAATAAGATGCCACAGCTTTATTACTAAGTTTCAGTGTGTGTTTTTTAAACAAAACATTTATTACCTTTTAATCAGATTTTAAATAGTTTTTATGTTTGTATCTTCTTAAAACTATAGTTTTTATGTTTGTATCTTCTTAAAAATACATTAAATCTTATCTACATAGATTAGATTGCCAACATTATTTGAAAGAATTAGATATCAAACTGATGCATGTATCTGCAACCAATAAACAATCCTCAACCTTCCTCAAAGTTATCAGTTACAGGCCAATAACCTGGCAGATATTTCAAACAACAATGTACAACATATCGCCCGAGATGGCACAGAGGTTGTCTGTATAAATAGCTGGAATTTAAAAATATATACATAAATGTCCAAACATTCCAATTTATTGTAAAGACTATCTGCTTCAGAAGAAAGGTTATCTTTCCACATACCATTCTTTGAACATTACATAAATAATAAACACGCAAAGAGTAGAGCTCATTTGCTGTCCTCCCTTTCCACTAGGAATTAGCGAAGAGTAGAACTCATTTGCTGTCCTCCCTTTCTACTAGGAATTAACTATCTCCCTGCTGAAGGCAACCAGGTGCAGTGCAGTGTCTGTGCCTAATCCAGCAGAGGGAGGGTTAAGTATGACACATGGCATGGCTTGCACTTATTACCACTAGTGATAATGATTATGAAAGATATGCCTCGGTTATCAAGGCAGCGAGGTGTAGTGTTGTAAAATTTATGACCGATGATGTGCAACATTCATCGAGCGTGCCCCACTACCGTGTCTCTGTGAGTATACTCAGGTATACTCAGATCACATGGAACACCGCTGAGCAAAGTCTGTCACACCAAAGGAGTACACCCCTATAACAGGTCCTTACAGAGTCAAGGTTAGTCAGGGGTTAACTCCCAGAAACATCTGTGATATATGGTCAACGCGTGGCAATTATTATCTGATGTATTAGTTCCTGTGCCACAAGGGTTTGTCAACGATGTCCTCGAACCAAGTAAGCCCCTGTCCCGCCTTTAAAACTGAAATGCAAATCAAGCTGGCAAGCATGCTAAAAATACAAAATTCATTTTCAAACATCAACAAAATTTGAATAAGTGCCCCCAAGCTGATGGAATGCAAAGCATTCAGACAATGTTTTTCTTGCAAGCTGCTTGAACACTTGAACCTGTTGAAGATGGCTTTGTTATCATCCCAGGTCTTGCATAAGGAATATCTCTTCATGACTGGGTCATATGAACTCTTAAATAGCATCTACATTTCATTTATTGCGATTTGACTTGATAGTAACCTAACCCAATGCTTGCTTAATCATAAAAATAGGTTTGTAAAGTTTGCTATA
The DNA here is from genome assembly GCA_032361225.1 of Lepetodrilus schrolli. Taxonomy (NCBI): domain Eukaryota; kingdom Metazoa; phylum Mollusca; class Gastropoda; order Lepetellida; family Lepetodrilidae; genus Lepetodrilus; species Lepetodrilus schrolli. Next base: position 10,998 of record JAUTBT010040745.1, on the reverse strand, counting down.
AAGTCCATCTTCATGCATCATACAATAGACAGCAATGATCAACATTAAAAACATGAATACAACAAATATATCGTAAACATGTGTTTTCCTGTATCTTGATTGTAATCTTTTCCAAATATATAAAAAGTGACTTAATCCAAGTCACACCTGTCAACAAAAACTCATGTTACCTGTAATGTGATAACAAAAACTAAAAATGTAATCTCCTAAACTACTTCAGCTATTAACTACCACCCACTTATGCTATTCAATGATACGCTGTCCAACAACACAGGAACAAAGAACAAGATTCATATCCATGTTTGCCCTTGACCAAAGCATGCCTGACAACAATAAGTTGTCACTTTTGTATCGTGTGGATAGAATATCGATCCATTGAAATCCCATTGATGCTAACCGTCTGTTGACAGGCGACAAAACCCACAATATGCACACAGAAAACAGTGTAACAGGTTTTATTATCAGATTATTCGGAGCCAATACACTGATGACTTCATTGAAAACTGCTTGTACTGGCAATAAATTATTATTGCTAATGACTGCAGTATAGGTGTAGGCGGGTGTACAGGACTAATTAACTCTCCTATAACTTTAATATAGGAAATATGAATAGAATTTGTACTCGATAGAATTCATGCATCATTGCATTTGTCTCGTTATCCTCATGTCAACAGCCAATCCTTAGCACTGTTTGGCTAGTTTTCATAGACAATGACATCACTGGTAAACATTTATTGCATTTTATTCATTCTTAAGCAATATAGGATAGCTGTAACATGGTAACAGTTAGCATGGTGAGTATTCAAATAAAAATACATTAAATGTGTGAAACATGTAAAATGTAGGCAATTTTGGACAGTTATTTTCCAAACAGCAACAGAGAATGGCAATTAAAATATTCAATAAATTATATATTACACATAAATCAGACTTATTAGGATCTACAGTAGATTTTATAGGAAATGGAGTAAAGCTGATATATTGATATTAAAACCAGGTAGTATAACTATTGTATCACATATTTCATGTACTACAAATTACAACAGATGTTCAACTAATTTATACTTTGTACAACATTGTACATTGTTCTGCACGACTAATATGGTTAATATGAGTTATTATGACACATTGTTAAGGAATTATTATTACACATTGTTAATATTATTACACATTGTATTTCATATTTACTGCACATATAACACAGTATATTTTTCAATATATATATATATATATATATATATATTATTGAGAAAAAATAATTAAATATAAACTTCCATATACAATCCCTGTCTTGTTTACAACAGCACACTGTAAATTGTGTATTATTTAGCATAAAATAAAACAGACAGAAAAATAAAAGCCTTACTCTTTGACATTTCAGTACAACTGACAGTAGGCATCCTGTCCTTTAATCTGTTGAATACATTCAACCTGTTTGGATGGGTATAATTATCACCACAATAAACAGGTTTAAGAGCAAGTTAAACCTCTTCACAAGTTGTAGATAGGTGCCTTATGGGCTAATTGAAATGGGATAATTGTTTATCAGTGGTTATTAGTGTGGACAGAGTGATTTCACAGCTGAGCGACCAAATAGCGACAATACCTAGCCACCGTCACAACACTAATCGCCGTCTGCGACTGGGCGTCACGGGTAAACTAGGTCGCGATTCACAGGTGCAAGAAAAGTTACTGACAATCGACGGCGGTTAACTCTGTCTACTAACTTGCAGGTAAAATCGGTCGAAATGACCGATTTTACGTTTTGGCGGCTGGTGACAAGTTTTAAAGCTGCAGTGATCGTCTAACACAAGCTTTAAAAACTTTGCAGACCTGAGACAGGGACTGGGAGCGTTTCGTGGTTGTATTCGTTTTGATAGTTAAATGACAGTCGCAGGTGCGCGACTCTTGTGTCTCAACTAGAACGAAGAGACATAAATCCTAAACAGATCCAACGCCCACAACCTGATATGATGGTGCAATAATTCGGAGTGTTCCAGATGACACCTGAACAGTTAGTTGCATCTATAGTAGAAACTTACCTCCAATTTGTACCCCGTCGGTCAATGTTTGAAGAGGGCACACGTGTAGACAAATTAGAAGAGCTAATATCTCGCGCCACGGCTGGTGCCACATTGTGGCTGGATATATCCAAGACGATCGTATAATATTTTTCCAGTGGCCAGAATTCTTTTTGTCCTTCGAATCATTCACAAATTCATATGCAAGTCAGTCCGTCGACAACTCGCAGTTGACTCAGCTTCCACGAGCTGGTGAATATCGGGGACTGCGGAGCAGTGACGTCACTGGCTCGAATAAGCGAGTCGCGATACTACTTTCCTAACGATAGCTTCCGTAAGCTAAGGTTTTCATAAAACCCACTCGGTGTTAAAATTGAATATGGTTTTAAACCATCAATCTTGACACCGAGCCAGATGAAAGATATGGTAAAATACAATCATAGGAATAGTTGAGATTTAAAGTAAAACAGGGCCACAAATCGATAAATCCATATTCCAATATAATATATCTGGAAATAATTTCTGGTTGGATTCAGAATGTTTTGCGTTCTTTTCTAATGTTCATAATGATAGAATTATTTGTAACATCGAATTCCTGACTAGGCACCGGTTTTGGTTATAAAGTGACATTGGCATACAACATAAACAAATTTAATAGTGCAGTTGCTCGTCCTATAATATATAAATATCGTCGCATGATTGAATATGATTTTCTTCTCTTTTGTTGTTTTGTTTTACTATCATTTTTGTTATTGTTAATTATTTCATTTGTATGTGGAAAGTTCAATCTGTCTAGGTGTTTGTGTAATTCTAAGTTTCTCATATTTAATAATAACAAGTACATAATAATAATAATTATATCCTGCATTTTACTAGTTTAATTACGGGAGTGTAGGATACATGTAGCCTACTAGGGTACAAACTTTCTATAAGATATTTTTTCTCAAAATGTCGAATTGGAGAACGATAAGAACTGGGAAATTACTCCGTCTTAATTATTAATTGCACATGCATATACATCACCACATAACCAAAGATTACTACGGACGCGTATTTGTGTGTGTATGTGTGTGAAGAATATATGCAAGTGATTTCGATTTTCACAGAATCAGACGTGATCCAGTGTTCCGGAGTGGGAGAGCCTATAATTAGCACATACTGCTTTTAGCTTAGGATTCACGGAAAACCGTCATACTTTCTTAATATAGAACAGAGAGCAGAATATCAGGATATGTGGATATAAAATCAACCGACGTTAAATATTCTTTGTAACTATGGATTTATTCCATCCTCGAAACACCGGCCAGTATGCCTACTTAACATCCGTCAAATATGTAATAGGAAGAATGGCAGGGGTTCCGAGGATGGCTTTATTGGTGTGCATGGTAAAAGGAAATAATATTGTGTAGGAGAGTGCCATAGCAATATATTAAGAAATAATCACACATTCATAATTCGTTAGAATGGTCGACATTCTGGAAACCAAACTACTGCTCACAAGATAAATGATAAATGTATATTGATTTGGCATTCCATGCCGACCTTTGCTCCCATTTCTATCACTTTGGACGGAGATTGGACCACTTGGAGGAATCAGATGCGGGCACAGGTCGATTGATGTGGGATTACTTTCGATAATGTATTTGAATTATTTCATTAGTGCTTTTATTTCATGTGTTTCACATTATTATTATTATTATTATTATTATTATGTTGTTGTTGTTGTTGTTGTAGCCTACAAGCTCAAGGCACTATTGTGTTGAATCACTCGTTTCTATATAGTACAAATCAATTTGCCGATATTGATAAAACAGAGGAAGAAATAATGCGAACGGTTGTCCCATTTCATTTACTAATGTAATACACGCTACCAATAAATGATGACATCGTCTTGTGAAAACACAGAAGTGAATTGTATGCACGCACATCCGTGCTCTCTCTCTCTCTCTCTCTCTCTCTCTCTCTCTCTCTCTCTCACACACACACACACACACACACACACCACACACACACACACCACACACACACACACAGACATGCGCGCGCGCGCGCACACACACACACACACACACACTGGAACTCTTTATGGTTATCAATACTTTATTTGTCAATTTGATAGGAATAGTTCTTATTATACACTGTACATGCTGTAGGTATATTGAGTTGGAAATTAGATAGATATAATCTGAATAAATACACGTAAGTATATGCCTCTTTTAAGTCACCTTTCCATTTAAAAAAAAGAAGAAAAACATTAAAACAAATAGCGGTCGCAGTCGCAGAATTAGTCCTACAGAGAACCAGTTTAGCTCTTTTGCTTTGAAGGTTCAAAGTTCGTTAGTTTCCGCTGTTTTGTGAAACTTCCGGTTATTACACATGTTCGTGTCAACACTTCGATCGTGTCGTCTTCTGTTGTCACCTGGACGTTGCATTCGTCGCTTGTCGTCCAGAATGGCGGGGGTATACGTGCGATGCATTCCCAGCGAGGAGAAAATGCAGATAAGCATACTTTACAGCCATAGCGGGGAGCCAGCCAGAATGTACAACCTTGAACGTTTAAAAAATGAGGAATCTGGGAAGGCAATAATCAGGTTGCAACAAAACATATTGAAGGTGGTAAACAAAAAAGCTAAAAGGAAAAAGATGAAAACAACAGTTGAAGCTGAAAGTGGCGAGATAGAACTCCCAATACATCTGTTCATCGATGGCCAGCAAGTGGAGGACGGGCAAATCAACAAGGACGCGTGGATTCAGGGGGCAAAGCTAGAAATATGTCAGAAGAAATTGGCAGTTGATGTCAACACACCAAAAATAAAGCTACTGTCATTGCCTGCAAATATGATGGCAGGCTTTCCTGTATTTCCAAAGCTTGACATGGAGTTTTCGTGTATTGATGATTGTTCGTTTACATGGTACCGACTTAAACTTGGGTATCCTGATAGTTCAGAGAGTGGAGTGTGTCATAAAGAAAACAGTATTGGTATCCCTAGAGACATTTCTGAGATTTCGAACAATATTATGTATTCACCATCCACGGATGATATCGACTTTCACTTAAAGCTTGCCTGTACACCGAAATATGGAAATCGAACTGGACGGACTGTTGAGTATATTTCTACAGTAGCAGTGAGTGCTGGACCAGGGTTGTGCCCCTTTGAAAACAGGCATCTATACACACAGAAACAAACAGATGATGGAAGGTTATTACCCTAGTCATGTTAAATATATGTCCGAGTTCAGAAGCACGATCGAAAAATTAACCTATTTTCTAAACTCTGGGGAAAATATATAAATTGATTAAAAGTCTCCATGTTCTCTTAATTAAGAGGAATTTCAAGTACTAATTAATTGGAAAAGCCACTGTACAATCATAATATTTTCCATTTAAAAAACGTTTAATTCATTGCAATAGCTTTAATAATAATAATATTAATAACAAAACATGAATTTTCTACTAGCCTGTAGGATACCTTTAACATTAGTAGAAATGGATCAGGCTGCCAGGCGAGTGGGACTTCTAACACTGCATAGCGATATATAAATATAAATGTAAATTGGTTTAAAATAATCACTTAACCAATTTCCATTTATAACATTATGATATCAGTATATTATAATAAATGAAAGCACTTATTCATTCATTCAGTTTTATATATTGTTATCTTAACGATATAAATATTTTGGTTATGTGATTTGTGTGTGTTTTGTTTCAGTTTTCGAGTGATGACGTACAATATCCTGGCTGACCTGTACGCAGACTCTGAGTTCAGCAGGACACAGCTGTACCCATACTGTCCTCCCTACGCTCTGGCTCTTGACTACAGAGCACAGCTGCTCCTCAAGGAAATAACAGGTCAGCAGACATCTCGGTGTGGAGTCACCAGAATTGTGTTAGGAGTACTGTACAGTTATGTGTATCAGTGTAATACCTGTGTTTACAGTTAAGTCTGCGTTTACGGTTAGGTTTTACAGTTAGGTCTGTGTTTACAGTTTGGTCTGTGTTTACAGTTTGGTCTGTGTTTACAGTTAGTTAGGTCTGTGTTTACAGTTAGGTCTGTGTTTACAGTTGGGTGTATCAGGATAATACCTGTGTTTACAGTTAGATGTATCAGGATAATACCTGCGTTTACAGTTAGATGTATCAGGATAATACCTGTGTTTACAGTTAGGTCTGTGTTTACAGTTAGGTCTGTGTTTAGTTAGATGTATCGGATAATACCTGTGTTTACAGTTAGGTGTATCAGGATAATACCTGTGTTTACAGTTAGGTGTATCAGGATAATACCTGTGTTTACAGTTAGGTCTGTGTTTACAGTTAGGTCTGTGTATCTAGATAATACCTGTGTTTCCGGTAACCTGACAGACCCTATTAAAGGCATGCGTCTCTTAATAGTTTTTCAAGAATTAAATTATTTTTTATGATGCAGTCCCTCAACCCTTGTCTTTGAACAAAATTTAACTAGCTCCACTATTACATTATAATAAGTTGTTTGGACACCAAAGCATCAACTACAAATTGCAATTGCATCACAATCACAGATTGTCTCGATCAACAAGTGAATGCATGCCTTTTAATACTGTTGGAAAAGCTTATTAATGAACATAAAATAAAATACAGTATTACAATCGGTTGTCTACCGTATGTTTTTTGCAATAAAATGTTTTTCCTATCTACCCTATTTTTGAAAATCCATGTTACTGGAAACACACCTATTACTTATTTTGGCCTTACCATGCTTGGTTCATCAGTACTAGGTTTACAGCAATACTCAGGGTCACAGGTGTTGCAGGTTTTCTCCAGCCATAAACTAACAAGGGATAGGATCTGTGCGTGAAGTCATCTGAACTATGTGATCTGTTATTGTTATCAGGGTTAGTTATTTAACCTTCTCCATGCTGGAGGCAAACGGAGATGCCCTAAGCAGTGTCTATGTCTAATCCAACAAGGAGAGAGTTAATCACGGCTACATCAGCAGTCAGTTTTATTGTTGATCGATTCAGAAAATGTGTTAGATTTTGAAACCAGATTGTATTTAGAAACTGATGCAAAATGTATTTTTGTTGGCACTTATTTTCTTTTATTTTAAAGCTATAACTTTTTTGTCAGTGTATCATGATGGATTTATGAATACGGTATTTAATTTTGAACATTTCCTCTCTCCCTGCAGGATTATGCACAGGCACTGCTCTCTGTAACATCTTTGATTGCCTCCAGCATAGAAAGGGTTAATAAAGATTGTACTAAAATGTTTGGTTTGGTTGATATAAGTATTTTTTCATAATTTTGATAAAAATAATTATATTTTTCAGGGTACAATGCAGATATAATTTGCTTACAAGAATGCGACAAGAAAGTTTTTGATAAAGACCTTGTACCATCTATGAATGTGCTCAAGTATGACGGCTGGCTTAAGGTCAAAGGTGGCCAGACACCTGAAGGTGCAGCAACATTCTACAGGAGGTCAAAGTTCATGTGAGTGCCATTGTCAAAAATTGTACATGCTCACATAATTGGTAAACCAATAAATATGGCAACGCTATATTACATCTTGCAAAGCAACTGTGACTGTTAGTGGATGATTTTACAAGTGCTTTAAAATGTGCATGATCTTTGATGGTGATAAAAATGTAATAAAACATTGTTTCTACTTATAATTTTGATATTTTGTTAAGATTTTTTTTAAAGTGCATGTTATTAGTATTAATTTTATTAGTGGTATTATTATTGATTTTTATGTAATATTTGAGTAGACATTTTTGCATAATATTAATAATATATTTGTATGCTTATTTTCATCAATTATACATTTGACACTTCAGTCTGATTTCTCAACACGAAACAATCCTGAAAGAGTACCTCAGAGATGACCCTGTGAACCATGACCTCTGGGAGAAGGTCTGCAGCAAGCCTGCACTGAAGGAGAAACTGGAAGCCAGGACCAACTGCTTCCAGGTCACCATCCTCCAATCAGCACACAGACCCGACAGCTTCATCTGTGTCGCCAACACTCACTTGTTCTTCCACCCGAAGTCCGACAACATCCGAGCACTGCAGGTGGGGCTGTGTGTACGCTTCCTCCAGCAGATCTGTCGGCCATACCGAGATAAGGTAGGTCCTATGTTCCGTTCCAGCTGTCATGGTTAAACTTAACCCTCTCACTGCTGGAGGTAACTAGAGATGCTGTATTGTGGCAGTGAACGTGATTAACCCTGCAGTTATCATTCTTGGTCTGTCCATGCGGGTTACCTCCTGACCTAAACTGACAAGCCGTGATATATGTAATCAATAGAATATTCAATTTTCAATATCTAACCTCAAGGAGTATCCTCTATTCATATGTAATATTTTATTTATTCAGGGTCAGAAGATCTCAATTGTGTTCTGCGGAGATTTCAACAGCACCAAATTACGAGCTGTGAATGTTCTGCTGACAACAGGACAGATTCCTGAAGACTTTAGTGACTGGACTTCAGGTGGGTGGAATGACTTAGGCTAAGTTAGCAAAATATCTATGAATAAATACCTGGCAGGACATTGGTGGGCATACTTAAGCTGGAGTTTCTAATACACACAGAATATGCATGTATGAAAGCACATCAACAACTGTCTGAGGTGCTGTAGCGTTAATAATGTGTTAATTTTGCGTCAATGTGATTGTTAAAACCATTGTAAAGTATTTTGGTGGTGGTGATGATAAGTATTTTAATACCATTATGTTATCCTATAATGTGCTTTCACATTTCACCGTTGACACACACACATGCGTATTCTGCATATTCACAACTCCGAACTGGCTTATTGGCTGGACCAGTACAACAGTTAAAATTAACTGTTTGGAGCACTGGCCCTGATATCACAATATTAGTATAAACCCGAGAAGTGCTTATAATAGTCATCAGGATACCGTAACCATTGCCCATTGATTTTAGCTTGGGCTAGAGGTCTAATGTCAAATTTAACCACTGCACTGGCAGGTTTTCCTTTCATGTTCTTGTCATATATTTCAGCTGGCGAGGACGAGACGATTGCCTGTAGTTTATCTCACGACTTTCAGCTGATAAGTGCGTGTGGGTATGCCGACTACAGCAGCTACACCGTTGGCTTCCACGGACTCCTGGATTACATCTTCATGGACTCCCAGCACCTGGAGGTCGACCAGGTTATTCCGATGCCCGACCACGAAGAAGTCGTACAACACATGGCCATGCCCTCTGTCGTGTTCCCATCTGATCACATCGCACTGGTTTGCGACATTAAGTGGAAGAGTGATGTGTGTGAATGATGTGTGTGAATGATGCTAATGTATGTATGGTCGCTATCATATTGCACTGGTCTGTCAATGCAATTTGGCAATTTTGAATTAACTGTGATATTGTACTTGTTAAAATGCAATTATGTTAGGTGATGAATAAAATATAAAATGCCACTAAATGTTTGTTTTGTGAGAGATCATTTTGAGATATCCATATCAAGATTCTTTCACTTATATCACCAGATCACGGTTTGTCAGTTTAGGCAGGCAGAAACCTGCAACATCCGTAGTGCTGAATGTTGCAGTAAACTTGTAACCACTGGCTGGTACGGACAGACCAAGGATGATAACTGCATGCCACAGTACAGACAGCGCATCGCATCATGATCGCGTCAGAAAGTTAACTTTCACAAACATTGATGCCGGGCTCCTGGGACTGGATTTGAAACTGGGGCCTTTGGACTACCATTGCACTACCAGTGCCACCCTTCCTCATATGTAATCACTGGAATACTATTGTCATGATTTGTAGCTTAATATATTTCCAATATTTTCATTGTTTAATAAAGATAAAACAAAATAAAACTTTTATTATTTTCTTTTTAATTCCAGAATAAAGTGAAAATGAGATTACAAAAATATTACACAAAGAAAATAGAAAAAGTTTTATATATTTCTTGACAAGTTGATATTATGCAGTCAAATATGTAAATTTGAACCTGAACAATGTATATGGCAAATTTAAAGATCAAGATCACAGGAGTTTGTTTGCCATTATAATAAATGTAAGTTGTGCTATTTCATGCAGATTCATAAATAATGCATGGCTGATGGGATTGCAAAGATAAAGGTACATCACCTTTGTATATAAAGGAAATGTATAAGAACCGTAAAACCGATCAGGGGCCATGTTCCCGAAACTATCGTATACCAAACGACATTGTTAAGCCTTCATAGAGGAAAATTTGTCTCTTTCTGGATCATCAAATGAAGGATTAACGATGTTGTTATGCATAGTATAGCATTGGGATCATGGCCCCAGTTCAAATACAATATTGAAATATATTGTACGTCGTAATGTGTAGAAATAATTTCATTTTGAAATTAATAGGAATGGTTTTACACATATCTTGTACAAATATTTATATTACAAAAAACTTGCAAACATCAGTCATAAAATTATACCAGATGCATCAGAAATTAAAAGCAGGATTATTCCATAAATTGTTGGCGATGTTTGAGCTGATATTTCAAATGCATAATGCAGGTAAAATTATCAAATATCACTTAATATTGATTGAGGTTGAGATTTTGCTCAGCTGAGATTTCCTCCCATTGACCATGATATAAGACCATGGCAATTCACAACATTATGCTAATTGATATTATCTGATTATACACAAGACCTCAATAATATATGAATACTTGACATGAACAAGTTTTATAAAACATTGTAAAAAATTATACAAAAATAGACAAACAAGTAGTTATGCTCCCTTGGTATATTGAAAAACACTTACGTTATGATTGACTGTAAACCTGGGCTGCGTTCAGCCGACAATACAATACAATACACTACACTACATTACACTACACTACAATACTTTTCTAACACATTTTCTGAATCGATCAACAATAAAACTGACTGCTGGGCTGCGTTCAATGGACAATACATACAATACACTGCAATACAATACTTTTCTCTACATCTAGTAGTTCGCTGA
>JAUTBT010040734.1:0-17266 GCA_032361225.1 Lepetodrilus schrolli | reverse complement strand
GGATGATAACTGCATTGCCACTCTACAGACATCGCATCCTATCAATATCGCGTCAGAAAGGTAACTTTCGCGAACAGTCTTATGTAAACATGTCAATCATAAGTTGAAATTGATACATGTTGCAGTGGAATGTCAAAGTAGTGCTGACTAGCAGCCAATGAAAAGATGTTTATTAACATAATTGTTTAATATTTTTCGAAGATTGCAAGGCATCTCCCACCACATGTCGGATAATTTGAGATCATCATGAGATGGAAATGGTGTATTTTTTCTCCTTACCAGTTATAATGTCAATTAATGTTGGGAATCGGTAGGGATTTCGTAATCGATCATCGATGACTATCGGATGAACCCAACCAATCAATCATCAGTTGCATAATCGTTCAGGTATAGCATAAATAAAATAGTAAATACTTAATGTCTTAAAAGCATGTCCTGGTGCATTATTTGAATCCCAGTTATATCTCTATTCCCTGCTTGTTTATACAAAAATGTTGCTATGCCAGTATACGCAATGTCACTGCCGGGACTTAAGACATTACACCGATATACGCAGATTGCCGGAGTACAAAGATGCCGGTAATATCATACCTGCCAACCTTTGTTAAACGAAAATCCTAATAATAGAAGTTTGAAACTTCTTGCGATGCAATCGACAATCCGGCGAGTCTGCCATTTTGCTTGTGTGACTGAATCGACGATGAAGCCCGAGCGATGATTGGTCGAAATGTATTGTATGCGCGCAATTGGACCAATGGATATGCGTGCACTATTACAAGCGTAAAGTAATCGGGACAGGTGTAAAACCCGCATACTCCAGGCGGGACGTGGGCCGGATTTTTTTCCGAATTTGATTTTTAAAAAGCGGAATAATATGTTTATAATTCGTAGGGCGGAATGAGAATAAAAAAATCGTATTTATTCAGCCAAAATCGTAATAGTTGGCAGGTATGTAATATTAATGTTATGATGTGTGGAGGTAGGACAGCACATACCAGAGCCTATGATGTGTGGAGGTAGATGTTGCAAGTCGCGCTGTATGGACTTGTTCAGCACCTTGTCCGGTCGGAACAGATACTCCACGGGTGTGTCGATACGAGAGAAGATCATCGGTGGCATGAACAGAGGGACATCCCGACCCAGGAATTCTTCCCGCGATGACAGACCGGTCAGCGACAGATCTGGGAGGAGGTTTCTGTACTGGCCGTCGTCCTTCCTCTCCACCGGTAGGTACTGGTAGTCTGCCATTGCTGAAAGTACAACCACCAACGTCAACTGGATTCTCAGACAACGTCCGGCCGCTAGAGCAATTGCGACAGGTTACGACTGCTTCGCATTTTGGAGGTGATGACGCCAGGAGTTATTACAGTACATTACCAACTGATTATTCGGGTTTTACTGGAAATGTAAACTGCAATGGAATTTTACCTGACCTACAGCAGTGAAAAGATATTTGGAGGTAAAAAAGTGATGATATGTATGCTAAGTGCATATACTTTGCATTTTTAACTCCAATTCGGTCCAAAACGACAACTTAATCTGTCATTGTATGCCTTTAACTATCCATGCTGGAGGCAACTAAAGATGCCCTAAAGGACAGTATCTGTCCCTAATCCAGCAGGGAGAGGGTTAATAGTTGGAATACAATAGTGACAATAAGTGTGTAAAGGTGAAAGATACTAAAACATGAAATAAACAAATTTCCTTTAAAAATAGAAAGATGAGATGCCCAGGAACCTGGGTGATTAAAGGTTTATGGTTAGGCGAGGAGTAAAAACAAGTAATAATAGCTAAAATGGTCATAGTTTAACCTATTACCCTGTCGCAGAGGCTAAATTTGGGACATCCATAATTTAATAATTTTAGTTACTAGTAAATCCTAAAAAATGTTGTGATGAGGTGCAATTTTAGCGCTGAATGTTATAGCGCTGAATGTTGCAGTAAACCTGCGAGCACTGGCTAGTACTGACAAGACCAAGGATGATAACTGCATTGCCACTCTACAGACAGAGCATCCTATTAATATTGCCTCAGAAAGGTAACTTTCGCAGCAAGCATTGATGCCGGGCCCCAGGGGCAGGATTTGAACCTGGAACCTTTGGCTCCATAGTCCAATGTTCTACCACTGTGCTACCACCTGCCCCTGTGACATCATAGCAATGCTATGACATCACAGCAATGCTACATCACAATTGTAGCGATGACATCACAATGGTTGAACAATCAAATACTTGGATCAAGTGATATCTACAGGATGACATCACAATGGTAGAACAATGAAATAAACAATCAAATAAACCAAGAATTGGGTCAAACAATATCTACTGCTGTAGATATCGCTTGCCATTTGAAAGCGATATCTACTGCGAAAAGACAGTGGGTGATAAACATGGATTTCTTCCTGAGAACAAATATATTGGGAACATACTGAAGAGAGTGTTCCCTGTACGATCTCCTTTGTCAAAGATTTCAGCTGCTCCATGTTCTTCTTCTCTTCCTCTGCGTCTTCTATCTGTTGTTGGTAAGCAAGAAGAGTACTGTTAAAAAAGTTGTTCTGTTTCTATTCTCAAATTGGGGGTGCAGATCTGCTCAAGAAAACTCATATCGTGGCTTACTAGTCTACAAGAAGAAACCTGCACCACCTGTAGAGCAGATTGTTGTAGTAAACCTGCAAATACCGGATGTTACTGGATGATAACTGGCACAGTACACGAGTTAATGCCGACATTGCAGTAGAAATCTTTCATCCATACGCGAAGAGCGACAGTACATGATCACAACGGAAGTATTACTTGTGCGAAAATCTATACATTTTTGCAGCCAAACGTTTAATTTAAATAAAGCCTTTGTCAGTTCGATAACACTAATCTTTCCAGTCACAGAATATATTGTAGTAGGACCCGTACCTTGGAAGCAATATCAGGCAAGATTTCCCTCAGTTCCTTGATTTCTCTTACGGACTGTGCGACTGGATTGTCGGCACTTAACATTTCTAAAATAAAAAAATATTTCTGTGAAGAAGTGCTTAAATATACAAGATTTATCCAATTACATTAAAAAAAGCATTTGTTTCTAAATTTGGTTTTAGAGCACTTTCAAGATCGATTCAATTATCCAATTAAATTATGATAGAATAAAATTACTATGGTAAAAGCTTGCTAAAGTATAATACATGATTTGAACTATCCAGAAAATATTTCTGTTCGCACAAATCATAATATTAATCTGGATTACTTCCTGTTATTCTTGTAAAATAACAAACATGCTTACCTTTGCCTTTCCCTTTGGAATTTTCTTCAATAAACTTTTCAAGATGAGCTGAAGAGAAAAGATTAAAATATTTAGGACAACACTGACAGCAACTAATATTTAATAAAATTCTTCAGAGTATCTATTAGAAATTCTAATATTTGTCATTCTGAAGTGCTTATATTTTTTTTTTGGATTGGGGATTTAAGTCGCTCTCAAGATTCTTTCATTTATATCACGTCAGTTTAGGGCAGGAGGAAACCCGCAACATCCATAGCACTGAATGTTGCAGTAAACCTACGAGCACTGGCTGGTACTGACAAGACCAAGGATGATAACTGCATTGCCACTCCACAGACATCGCATCCTATCAATATCGCGTCGGAAAGGTAACTTTTGCGAACATTAATGCCGGGCCCCCGTTCAACTGTTCTACCCGTCCGAAGTGCTTATGAATACCATTCCAGAACATGTAATTTGGAAAACACAACACTACAGAATAAATACATAATATATACAATATACATAATGCAAAGTAATTTAAATACGAACCAATTTTGTCTTCAATGACTTTAATAGCAGCCTTGTGTTGCACAATTGCCTGCTCATGGCTCTTGTCAAAGCCATACGCCAGACCGAGTTGGTAATGTCTAAAAACTATTAAGGAAATGGCAATTATCTGGTAACAATATAAAGGTTTTACCTTTACAGTCAGTCAGTAATTTACTGCTTTACATCGCAGCATCAATCTTCCACCCATACGTGACGATAACATAGCTCAGACTTGAAGTGCAATAAACTATAGATTTAATTATTCAATATAAAATGACAAAATTAGCAATAAATAGGAAATGCGATATATCGTTAAAAAAGGATACGTTTCAGCCAATAGTCTGTCGGCGGGATCAAGGTGAGCTTTCTGTAATTCCAGGCAAGCTTTGAAGTCTTCTGTAGCCTGTTCATATTGCTCTGAAAATATTGTTATTGGTAAATAAAATTGTTATGTTGCAGCCTGAATCTTGTGTTATCACCCATAAGTAATGAAGGTTATGTTGTAGAAAACCATGGTAGTTTGCATCAATTTAAGATTACAAACTGGATCATTTCTCAGATCTATCAATCTTTGAAACGAATAAATTAGCTCTTTATGTCGCAGCAGGAATATTTCACCCATATGTAACTAAAGTGCAAGCATGTACGAATTCTGATTATCAACAAACAAATCAAACTGGCTCCAGTCCTCAAAATCATCTTCACAATACCATCGTTCTTCCAAAATTTACCAACAAGCCTTCAATACAAAGCCTATGCAAGTGTGAAATTGCGTACAATTCATATATGCATATTCATGAGAATTTTAACCACTGAAGAAAAATCAGATCCCTACAAAGCAGTGATCCAATTGCTTATCAGCAAGAGAGTTAATGCTCAGAAAACACTACATAGCTTACCGGTTTCCAAACTGACTTCACCCAGTTTTAAATATGCTTGGGCGGCTTTCAACTGCGATTCTTTTGATGGATTTCTAAAAGAAAGAAAAAAAACAGGTTGTTTTTAAAATCGATGTAAAAATTATTTTAAAAAAAAATCTAATTTCAATTCATAGCCAATAAGAGTTAATGAAGATGTCTGGGTTTTTTAAAGTGATAAAAACAAGCACACAAAGACTTACTTGAGATAGATCATTTTTGACAGCTCCAACATTTCCCAGGCCAGTTGTAAGTTGGACACATCATCACCATCTTCCTGTAGCATCATTAATAGTATTAATAACAAAGTTATTATAAAAATAACAATTAAAAATTAAAAATAAAATTAGATAATGGGTCATGGTCGAGATAAACGACATCCAACATTCCCAGTTATCTAACAAAGGTTTATGCAATGTGATCCCATCCATGCATTTCCCTTTTAAACAATCTGGAAAATGGACGTTTTATCAGATATAAACATTACCTCTCCTTCCTTTGGATCACTGGTTTCATCACCCCCTTCATCTTCCTCGCCCTCTTCCTCGCCCTCCTCTTCTTTGCCATCACCTTCAGCTTCAGCTTCATCGTTCTTTTTGGCTTGGTCATCCTTGGAGTCGACCTTTTCCTCTTTGCCGTCCTTTTTAACTTCATCAACCTTCATGGGCTCTGATTTAGCTTCTTTACCTGTGTTAGATGATTTACTAGATCCTGAAATTGCATACATTTATCAATTATCCATCGACTTTTTATCAGGTTTTAAATTTCAAATTGTGCGTCCAGCTGTTAGCATTTCTACTTTCACATTTTAGATGCGACATTAGTGACATTATGTTTCCAAAAGTGGAACTGTGGTATTTTTTAAATGTTGATGAATAAACATACAAGGATATATTTTAGAGTTTAATCTTCTGACACCACTATTCTAATCAGATTTGACAACTTTCATCTCTACAAAGCCAATGCATACCTTTATTCATTGAAAAATCAAGATAATTCCAACAGTGATATTAAGTTTTGAATAACCCCCAACCAAAGATAGGACAGGATAAATATATTTGTTATGAATTATGTTGCAGTGAGAATATTTCACCCATATGCGACATTTGTTATGAACAACATGTTAGCCAAAACATTGTGCAAGTATATACAATGCCATTAGGCAAAACGAAATTGAACTTTCAGTGAGCAAAATGAGTTGTGACATGCTTGAATTGTGCCTTTGCTACATGTTAGTATTAGAAAGGTGCAGACTATTGTAGAAAATTCTTAATGTGATAAATGCATTTTTTTACAAGTAAACATGCAGTGTTTTCATTTTAAGAATTAAGTTTAATGGATTCTGTGCAGTCGTGTCCAACGGCATGCACCAAAAATGGTCAACCTGAATCTCCAGTTTCCATGGCATCACCATTTTCTACTGTGGCGTCTTTCCAAGCGTCGCCATCTTTTTTGACCGGCTCATCTTTTTGATCGTCGGCAACTTTTTCAACTGGTGCATCTTTCTGCATCTCAGAATCACTGTTGACAAGACCATCTTTTTTTATTTCAGCATCCTTTTCGACAGAGCCATCCTTTTTAACATCTTTTTCGACTGGGCCATCCTTTTTAACATCTTTTTCGACTGGGCCATCCTTTTTAACATATTTTTCGACTTTGGTATCTTTTTCAATTGGAGCATCTTTTTGAGTTTCAGTATCCTTTTTGACTGGGCCATCTTTTTGAGTTTCAGCATCCTTAGTGTCAGCAGTTGCTTGAGAACCTTTGGATTCCTTGTTTTCTGCTGTTTCGTGATCCATTTCATTATCCGAAGTATTTTCTTTTGGCACAGACACATCCTTGGTATCTGTGCCATTTTCTGCTGTTCTTTCTGTCGCACCATTCTCTTGTACTTCATCTTTCTTAGCTTCCACCGTATCTTTCAGATTTTCATTTTCAATCATAACATTGTCACATTTATCGGTCAAAACATTTTCGGATTTGTTATCAAAGTTTTTCTTGGATTTCGCAGAAATGTCCACATTATTTTCAGCATTTTCTTTACCTGCTTCTTTGTCAGCCAGATTCCCATTTTCCTTGGCATCGCCATTCTGCTGCTGCGATTTCAAATTTTCTTTATCTTTTTCAGACATTGCATCGTACACTTCCTGCCGTAGCTTTTCCCTCTCCTCCCCTGCCAACACACAACCTGAGCCGTCTAGCACAAGTCTAATGCATTTACCACAAGTAGGCCTGGGCAAGTATTTTCAACAGAAAAGTGGTACTTTTTTCCAAGCTCTATTGTCGTTATTATTGGTCCAATTGCAATAAAACGAACATGAGTGTATACCTAATTGTGTGGTCTATGCATACACAAAGTTTCAGCGGGATATCCTTGTCATAACTCAGTCTACACTATTTTACAATAGTGTATGCATACCGCTATTATAATGCCAGTGCGACACCTATCAGTTAATGTCTTGTATCAGTGGTTAGGATAGTTTAGGATTAGCCTATTTTTTTCACATGGGGGTGTACAATTGGAAGTGTTCAATTTTAGACTATCAGGGAATTACGGATTTCTCTATCAACTAATTAAGTATTTAGCTCGTATAACGAGGACATATCAACGGGCCCGACGTTAACGACAGTTTCTTATTCAGACTTGTAATAAATTGAAACACTAATGTATTATTATTTTATATTGCCTGCTTGTAATATTCAATTTGATGCATGGTAAGTAATAAGGTAGGTTTTATTCATTATTTTGGTTGACCATAATGAACACAATTCCTGAAATGTCTAGTTGTGCGGGAGCTCCTGCTCAATTTTCTTAAAGGAAAACTTAACATTGCAAAAGATCGGATAAAATATCTTGTGCTGAAGCCATCTGCAAGAAGCATGACATATTGGAGGCAATGTTCACATTGCGGAAGCAAAAAGATGTTGCCGTTGAGCCACCTCATCCAACAGACTTTTTGGACTTTTGCATTGCCAACAAGTTCTTTATATGTACAGTTGAATAAAGGGGATTTGCCAAGATGTTGAGCAAGAATACATGAAACTGAAAAAAAGTCACAATGCTCGGTGTTCATGTGAAGGTAGTCAGATGCATCAAAATGACAGAAATACACAATAAATGTAAACAAATGGCTGGTGAAAACAAGAAGTTTGCCTCTGTCTGCAAAACATGAACACCAAGTATTAGAAAAGAAAAACACCATAGTTAATGATTTGTTGGTGGTAAATATGGAACCTCAACTGACAAACCCTTCTCTGGAAGTCAGGAACAGAAAGGAAAAACTAGGTCCCTGCAGAAGAGAATGTCGAAATTGAAAAAAACTGGAAAGGGAGCATCGAGCGTGCAGTAAAAGAGTCGTGTGACAAGTTGATCAATGGCGGCAATACTGCCGAGTGTATGAAATTTCCTCTTCTGATTGCAACACAAATAACATTTCTATACTAAGCATACTAGGAGGCGATCAGTTCAAGAGCCAAGTGACGTCAAAGTCCAACAATGTCTACACCGACCATATTACCATATTGATGATTGAACTCCAGAACCTTGGTGTCTCACAGTCGGTTGTAGGACAGGTGGCCAATGCTTGCTCGTTTTACATATTTGTGGCCGTGAAATGGACTCCATTGTGTCACGGCGAACTGCAGGTAGAATGGTGCGTCGGGGCGGAATACTGTGATGTTTGTCACAAAAGAATTGATACAAACTCCAGAGTCAAGGTAATGCAAATTGTCATGACTAGGTGGTTACTATATTCTCCTTATACGCATACAATCACATATTTTGATTGATGCATTGTTAAAATATGAGTATATTCAATGAATCTATGTCTTTAAGTTCGTTATAATTGGTATTTGTTGATTATAGTGTATTATTTGTGATCTTGTACGTCATTTTTAAAGGTAATATTATGTTTCTTTGTCGATTTGATTTAAATCTCAAGAGTTACCTCCCTTAGATGAAATAGCAATTACACTAAAAATCAAATAAACACAAAAATAATTATTCTAACTCTATAAAACTTGTTGCATTGTACATATATAACAGTAATCTTCTGTTTGTCCACATTTATATGTGCATAATTGCCATTTTCCCCGGGTCACCTTCAAATTCTTAAAATGACACATTTTACAGTTTTTAACTCGATATATATCGGAAAGTATTCACCCAGTCCCTATGATTTATTGTATGTGTAATGCCTGCATATGTGCTTGTGTGTGTATTAAATGTGAGGTTGATTCACCAATTCAATAAAAAGGTATGGAATGATGAAAAACGTGTTTTGTTCTAAAATCCTTGCCCAGGCCTACCACAAGTTTAATTCACCTAGGACAAGTCTAGTGGCTTAGAACAAATCTAATCCATTCATCACAACATCTAATCTATCACAGAAATCATGTTAAAATAAAAAACCTATTGTGTTAATTTGGTCGAGTATTTTTTCTCTCAAATCCTGATATACTATGGAATATTTGCCCAACTACAGAATGTGTCCAGTGCTACTGAGGGTATAGAAAGTAAGTGCATACTACTACAAAGATACACAAAGAATATTAGATACGTATTAGTAACTATGTTACACAAATATGCATACAATTGACGGAATCTTGAAAAAGCTCCCACTTGCGCAAGATGCTACAACAGGATTGAACACACGACTGCAGATCCCAAATATTCATTATACCAGTGAGCGAATTAGTTTTACGTCACAAAAGGAATCTTTTACCCATACGTGACGATTCATTATACGAATAAAGATGT
This sequence comes from Lepetodrilus schrolli, assembly GCA_032361225.1. NCBI lineage: Eukaryota > Metazoa > Mollusca > Gastropoda > Lepetellida > Lepetodrilidae > Lepetodrilus > Lepetodrilus schrolli. The sequence goes on along the minus strand of JAUTBT010040734.1, from coordinate 7,789 downwards.
CAAAATATTGTTTTCCCCTTCATGTTTTAATATATTGCTTGAAAATCTATTTTGAGCCAGTGGGAGCCAATTTACAGAATACTTTCAAATATAATTACTTTACCTGCTAGATTTTCTGCCTTTTCAAATTGCTCCGATTCTTTCACTTCCGTTTCTTCTTCAACATCAACTGTATACATTTAACGGGAACACCTCAGTTAGAAATTTAACAAACAATGCTTAAGCCATTGACAATTGACAAAATCCCTTCAGTTAGAACCATGGACACCTGAAAGCTTGACGGTACGAGGTCAACTGCTTTCAGGATGAACATAATTTGTGGTTTTTTTAAATATGTTCATAACTAGCTTTAAAATACAAGCTCTACCATTAATGAAAGCAATCTTAGCAAGTCATGTAATAAAAGCAGCACAGACCGTGAGATTATGATTCAAAAATATTTTTTTGAATTGGGGTTTAAGAGTCACTCTCAAGCTTCTTTCACTTGTCACGGTTTGTCAGTATAGGGCAGGAGGAAACCTGCAACACCCGTAACATTGCAGTAATCTGCGACCACCGGCTGGTACCGACAGACCAAGGATGATAACTGCATTACAACCCTACAGACAGTGCATCCTATCGATATCGCACCAGAAAGGTAATTTTTGCGAAAATTGATGCCGGGCTCCGAGACAGGATGTGACCTTTGGCTCCAAAGTCCAAACATACCACGGCGCTACTACGCGCCCCAATATTAAGAAACTCGAGTCCAATTCTGTGCTCAAGCTCAAATTTTATACGAGTGATTTCTTAACAAATCTTTCGAGTTGAGCATGAAATCGTAATCTAGCTTTCCCAGAACAGTAGCAATAGACGTACCTCCCTGCAGAGCGTTGCCGAGGACACCTGTCTCCATGCGTGCCAAGTCCAGCAGGGACTGGCCGTAGCACAGGTAGGCCTCTGCACACTCGCTGGCCGTCTCCCCGTACTCCTGGGCTCTGAAAAACACGCAAAACTTCCATTATAGTGTTGGCATGAAATGCATCAATACCTCTATTTAGTAGATAATCTATCAATCGCATCCTATCAATATCGCGTCAGAAAGGTAACTTTCACGAACATTGATGCAGGGCCCCCGGGGTGGGATTTGAACCTGGAACCTTTGGCTCCAAAGTCCAACTGTTCTACCACTGCGCTACCACCCACCCACTTATTCACAAACCAGACAATCTATGCAGCTGTTCTGTGTATCAACAACTATGGGAGTTTCCCCAATTCCTAATATACTGGTTTTTCTCATTACATCCTAAAAAATTGACTTACAAAAGAGCACAGGCTTCTTGAAATTGGTTGACAGCGACAGGAATTTCACCGCAGATTGAATTCCTCTTTCCCTGTGCAAGCATGTCCAAAGCCAACTTGATAGCCTCTGCATTCTTTTCAGAAGAACTCTCACCCATCTTGCTGCAAGACAAAATGCGGAAGAGTGCAAAACTTTAAAATAAGGTTTCAAGTGGGTCCTAATAAATAACAAGTCCTTAAAATGAATGTATGACGTTTCGCCCCCATCTATTTTTTTCAGAAGGACGTTTCGCCCCCCACGTTTTTTTTTCGAAGGACGTTTCACCCCCACTTCATTTATCTTCCATTCTTCCATGTATTGCCATGTTTTGTTTTCCTTTGCCGGAAGTCTCCTTTGAATCACTTTTCTATTGGAAGTGGTGGTAAAATATAACTTAAGAACTCACGGGACTGAAGCGTCCGTAATAGTACCAGACCAGTACTGAATGACACGAATATAGGCGAAGCAAACTGCGTAACGTAGGTCAAATCAAATTGTCTCCTTCTGGTACACTGCAATGGGAATTATTACATATTAATGCAAAATAGCATCTTTAGGTTTTAACTCTTGAACTTTTTCACAAATTTACTAACAGCTATTTGTTTCTGAATAAATATATGGGACAGGAATATAGGCGACACTAGCAAACTGTGTCCTGGTACACCGCAGATTAATTCATCAATAGCATCTATACTATACTATATCCAGTATCTTACTTTACCGCGAAATAATCAGTGGGGGCGAAACGTCCTTCGAAAAGAAAAACAAATGTGGGTTGAGGGCGGATTGACTGGGGAAAAAATTACATGGGGCGAAACATCTGGCACCATTTAAAACCATCATTACAGCCCGACACATTGCTCAAAGTCATAGACTTGCAAGTTTTGTGCTGAATACAACCAATCGCAACGACTGCTAGTTTCCTGAACATTTTATTATGAACCTGCCAGATTCAATCTCAATGCAGACATCATAGCTGCGTGTCTGGATGACTTGTCACACGATTTTTTTTAAATGGCATAAACTGTATGCCATGTTCTGTTTTTACTCATCTCTAGAACGAAAACTACGATGGTAAAGAAATAGGGAAAAACCTCTTAGCAAATCCCTCTTCCTGATAATACCATGTTCCTTTTTTGTAATCTATATAATAGTATATCTGTACCTCGTGAGATTCTCTGCTTGAACGAGAAAAAAAGTTCGGTTCTGATAATATACATTACTACACTGGAATAATTAATGAAATAATAAAATGAACACATGGACATCTTAGCAGCAAACATTCTACACAAGGAAGTCTACAATGCAGACATATTTCGTCCAAGTTGTAGGAGAAGAAAAAAATACCAGAAAATGATTCAATTTGATTAACGTGTTATTAATGTCAATTCAGTTTTTTGTTAAATCTGGAATAGAAGAAATTGAACACCTCTCTTCTGCTACAACGGGTGTCGTTTCTTCTGTTGCCATCGTGAACGGGGGACCGACCAAGTTGTTTGTCGTGCAAGTTGTGCTGGAAAGAAAGCATGAAATTCGCGCGAAACTATCACTGAAATAATCTCAAACCAAACGTTTCTTTACTATACTGGACTTTCATTTTTTAGGTATCACAATGACAATATATAAATATTGGTACAATTTGTCGAACGGAATCACTGGTGATGGAATTTGATATATTTCATGTGGAGTAAATAAGAATGTTTTGAGATTATTTAGGAAAAGTACGCAGGAACTAATGACGTCACTCCCTCTTTCACAGCAGCCATCATAGGACCTCGTGGGATTGATTTTGTCCTGCATTGCAACGCTATTTCAGTCTATTCATCAGCTCGTATGATATTATACGGTATGTGTTTAATCTAATTTTAGTAACGACACTCTTTACACTGAGTTTATATCGGTAATATTTACTCTGTCAAAGAAAATCTTATATGTTACTACGGTCATGCCTTGTTCCTGTCACTTGTTTTCCAGGATACACAAACATGAGCATGCTTGTAAAATAAGACGCCACCTTTATCATTGTATTTTTTTTTAAATCTAACTTTGCTTTGATTAAAAAAACACTATTTCTGTATCCGACTATTGGAAATATTGGTTGGAAGATGTAGAGCAAATCGCGTCCTTATATGAACAAATGCTTAGATTCATGATTGCCATGCTTTGATTGCCATGCATGTGTCATGATGTGATGTGAAGTTGTAAAACGATCATGAATGACTCATTCTCTACTATGTATAACTAGATGTAGGCTGTCAATTAGTAACTGTTTGCTATAACTACATATTCCATGTGATCTCCCACACAACTAAGCCATTTTCCTTCCCTAAAGCTAATTAATGTAACTGGATCACCTGCCTACAGATGATAGTCTAGGTGGATGTATGATGTTTCACCCCCTGTACGTTTTGCCCCCAGCCATTACGCCTCCAGTCATTCCGTCCCCACTGATATGTTTTACCATGTTGTTTTCACCCCCAATCTAATTTTAGCAAGATTCTTTCACGGTAAAACAAGATGCTCCAATATAGTATATAGATGCTATAAATGCTAATTTGCATTAATCTGGAATAATTCATCTGCGGTGTACCAGAAGGGTACAATTTGATTTGACCTAGATTACGCAGTTCACAAGTGTCGCCTATATTCATGTCATATTTTTCTCCATAAATATTTGGCTAAATATGTATGATGTTTCACCCCCTGTACATTTTGCCCCCAGTCATTCCGTCCCCACTGATATTTTTTACCATGTTGTTTTCACCCCCAATCTAATTTTAGCAAGATTCTTTCACGGTAAAACAAGAAGCAAAATTGACAAAAAAATAGGTGGGTTTGAAACATACATCTAAAAAAAACTATTTGGGGATAAAAGGCACAGGTGGGGGCGAAACATCTGGCACCGTCTAGACATTGCTTGCCAAAATGTTATCTTTGGACTTTTTGCCACAATACTTAGTGCTAGAAAGTTGTGGAAATAATTACAATGTTTATCTAAGTATTAATTATGAATATACATTGTTGATAGCTATTTGCGTACTGGTAAGCAAATGTGTATGATAATATCAATTTTTCTAAATCTGCAGAATATTATTTCAAACGTACCTGAAGGGCACCAGCATTGATATTTTGGCTGCTCTCTTTCATATTTGGGGGCAACTGCCTGTACGGAAAAGAATGGCATTAGTAACTTTAATCACTGATGTTAAATGGTTTATGTATGGGATACCATGTCATTGTTGGATTGTTTTTCTTCTCTTCATCCAGGAATATGAATCCAGAGAAGTTAAAAGCTTTACAAGCTAGGGCTGATGCTGTGCGTATTGGTGGAAAGGTTCGTATCCACTTAGAAATAAGCTAAACACCCACCCACCCCCAATATAAAAACACTGTTAATAAAACCTTGTTTGTAAATCTGTCTGATATCCTTAACTGTGAATGTTTGCCAGCAGTTATAAAAATGTATGACAAACAATCTGAAATCTCCAGTCTGTACATTGTATTTGTCTTGCCAGTTGCATTGAAAGATATGAGACTTGTATTTTGGAAATGTACTTTTTGGGAGAAAACAATTCTTTTTGAAAACTGCAATTTAATTGATTGTGATTTCCGATTTATTTTAGGGTTCAGCAAGAAGGAAAAAGAAGGTTATTCGTCGCACTGCCACAACTGACGATAAGAAACTGCAGAGCAGCTTGAAAAAACTCTCTGTAAATGTGATTCCAGGAATAGAAGAGGTAAGACCATATGGATTAATTGAAGGTCAGCCAACAGCCGATGTTTATATTGACTTTCAAATTGACATGCTACATGTGCAGTAACCTGGTAACAAAATCAATAACATCCATGTAATATATTATGTTCCCACAGTGACGTAAAGCATTAAATTAAATCAATATACAGTAATATTGTGTGAGATCTTCATTATCATTCTCCAGGTCAATATGATCCGAGAGGATGGAACAGTCGTGCATTTCAACAACCCTAAAGTACAGGCTTCACTTGCTGCCAATACATTTGCAATCACAGGACACGCAGAAAATAAACGTACGTATAGCTATTTAACATGGTGCTGCAAGCTGTGTATTCCTCATTGGTATTCTGTATACCCACAAAAAATACATGGAATTTGTTAGCTAGAATTTGTACAATTACTGATTGTTTATTGATCTTGGTATAGTTGTTAATTATTCTATAATGAATGTATTGTCACATATGGGTAATAGATTCCCGCTGTGGCGTGAAACACTATGATGAGCGGGGTTTTCCTCTGGAGCAGGTTTTTCCAAATTTGGCACAACTTGTACCCAATCCTTTTCTATTGTGAATAAAATATGTTTAAACAATCTATAATGAAGACTTGGTATTGAGAATGACCCAAGTTTTGATGATTTTTACAATAACACTTGGCATGCATTATGTGTATTTGCCATTCTTGTTACAGAAATAGCTGAAATGCTGCCTGGTATCTTGAACCAACTTGGAGCCGAGAGTTTGAGTAGTCTGAAGAAGCTCGCATCAACAGTTGCAAATGGTTTGTCAAACATTCATATTACATGCCGAACCATAGCCTTGCAAATTATACTTGTGTCTTATTCTTCTTGCATCAATTCTGTCCAAAACAATGCATTTTAGGAGTTGTTTCTTTGAAGAGTCAAAATAATCAAGTTTTGCATGTCAGGGTGAACACTGATAATTTATTATTGATACTTGCAAGAGTGGTTTGTCCCTTTAACTGTTACGGTTATTGGAAACATTAATTCCCATCTTATTCATTGTTTTATGAGGTAATTTTCCTTTCAGCAGCCGGAGACACTGTGAAGCCCGAGACAGGAGACATTGACGATGATGACGATGATGTGCCAGATCTTGTAGAAAACTTTGATGAACCATCAAAGGGCGAGGGTGTGTGAAACACCACAGACAATCTTGTGTGTCAACTTTCATTTTTTGCGTGGTCCTCGCCCCGAAACTGCCGTCACGTCCCAGTAATGGGCAACATGTACATTGCAAATGTAAATCCACAAGTCTGTCATGAACATTCTTTTCCGTATAGTTCTTGTCTTTCTTGTAAAGCTTAAAAACAATGCAGGAACTTGAACTGAGTGCAACTCGATTTATGTTGCCAACGGTTGAATCAGTTGTTCTCACTTCACGAGCTCGCTTACTGGAATAAAGGCGTATTCTTAAAAATCAAGGTATTGTGGTGTCGTAGAAGTGTACAGAGAAGTGTCCTGTTGGTGGCACTGTTAATTTCTTAAAATTAAAAAAAATATATATACTATTAAGAATGTGTGTGGACAGTGAATCATTGAGTTGCAATATCATCTATGGCCTGTGTCGGATTTGTGTTGCATCCCTGGAATGGAGACATATCTCACCAATATGGAAAGTGTTCATACAGGATCCTTTGAGACCCAACTACAACCCGTGAATTGTCAAAGATGGATTCTTCGTCGAACAAGGTCAACACTGTCCAAGGCAGATAACCCATGTTTACATTGCTATGGGTTGATATTATTTAGCATGGGTGCATTCAGGCTGCACTACTTGTACTACACTATGCTACTTTTCTACAAAGTAGTTGTTGGCTGAACTGGTTTGTAGGGGGAAAAAACAGGAAATCAGTTTGTGCATGCGTCCAGTCCATTCCTTCATCCTTTGTTTCCCTACGTTTTCCTATAAAGCACTGGTGTCCAGATCTGTAGTGAAAAGTAGTACTGCATATGCTGCCTGAAAGGCATCCATAGCATACATAGTACTATGTAGAGATACGTAGTGCATCCTTAACACACCCCTGGTATGGACTGAATGGATGCATCCTGTGCTAAACTTGTACTTGTATTTTACAATATTAAGGGTACTTGAATGGAATCTTCATTTGTAGAAAACTGATATTACACCTTATCAATAAGTAGCTCTATTTAATATCAATAAATTCCCCATTTGTTTACCAGAGGTGTGCGATTTAGCTATTCCAAACTTGGAAGATTATAAATGGTGAAGATAACTCTTCTGCTGCTAGATGCCAAATCGCACTCGCCTCTGGTATTATTTATTTATTGATTTGTGTCGCAGGTAAATGCTGCCCAATAAGCTAGCCTCTGGTAAATATAAACAAATAAGAAAAGATTGATAAGAATAATTTTGGAGACTATCACTGTTCATGGTCAATTCACATGTTTGTTTCCTACCAATGTAGATTTTGTCTCCTTAACATGTTTGTTTGAATGGGGCACGTGATATTTGAATGATATTAAGTAGGTATGGGGGCGGGTGATGGTGCAGTGGTAGAATGTTGGATTTCGGAGCCAAAGGTTCCAGGTTCAAATCCTGCCCCGGGGGCACGGCATCAATGTTTTTTAAAGTTACCTTTCTGACGCGATATTGCTAGGATGCGATGTCTGTAGAGTGGCAATGCAGTTATCATCCTTAGTCTTGTCAGTACCAGCCGATGCTCGCAGGTTT
>JAUTBT010040723.1:0-17266 GCA_032361225.1 Lepetodrilus schrolli | reverse complement strand
AGTGGCAATGCAGTTATCATCCTTGGTCTTGTCAGTACCAGCCGATGCTCGCAGGTTTACTGCAACATTCAGCGCTCCGGATGTTGCAGGTTTCCTCCTGCCCTAAACTGACAAGTCGTGATGTAAGTGAAAGAATCTTGAAAGTGACTCTAAATCCCAAATCAAAGAAGAAAAAATAGACCTATAGTAATATAATAATGATTATTTTTATTTTAGACCATTTTCTTTTTCTTTTTCTTTTATAACTGTAGCTGATAGTGATACTGAATGTGGCTCAAGGAGTTGAGAATGATTTACTGACTTTGCTCAAAATATTATTTCATGCATACCTATTTTTCACTATTTTTCTACCATGGTGCTTTTTATTTAATCCATTTCATCGGATGATGGAAAGTGTTGAATTTAGATCCTGTCGGTTTTGTATTCAGACAACCATGTAATTGTTAATAGATCAATGCGAAAGTAATTTAGAGATTGCAAGTAGACAAAAATACTGTCACTTGACATCATTAATAATACTGCAATAATAATAAGCACCTCTTTAACCCTCTCCTTGCTGGATTAGGCACAGGCACTGCTCTTTAGGGCATCTCCAGTTGCCTTCAGCATGGAGAGGGTTAATAGATAAGTTTTACATGACAAAATGCTTTACAGAATTTGCTGTTACACAAAGTAATCAATTAACAGACACAGTGCTGCAGTTATTGGTTATCATTGGTTGACATTTACATATCAACGAGGAGCATTAGAAGCAGAGTTATTTAACGTAGGTTTCATTTGCATAATCACAATCCTTTCTCCACAGGGCAGCTCGAACTGTTTTCAGCTGGAAAAGGTCAAATTTGTGTAGCTTGTGAACAAATGTTACTACATTTTGATAATTTGTATTTTTACATTTTCAGAATACCTTTTAATTAATTAAAAATTAATTCAGATTGCATTTTGATCTATGTTTTAAAAACTTTTTCAGATTGCAATTTCATCAAGTTTTAAAACAATATTTTTATATTGCATTTTGATCAATCAATTTTGTTTTATTTCAGATTGCATTTTGGTCAAATTATTCTTTTTACTTTTTCATATTGAATTTTGATAAAAAGAAATTTACTTTTTAAGATTGTATTTTGATCACTTTTTTAAAAGACTTGTTCAGATTGCATTTTGATGATTTTTTTTCTTTACTTTTTCAGAATTTGTCTCAGCAGCCATGGTGGAAGTCAAATTTTTTCATCTCGGAACCAGTTTTATTTGGGACGTGGGATGGTGTATTTACTTCCTGTCTCATCAACATTCTCAGTGTTGTCATCTTCCTGCGAATGGGATGGATTGTGGTGAGTGAAAACAAATATTTTGATTTTAATTTTGGTACTATTTTTTCATAATGACATGAATTTGTGAATAATGAAATCCACCAAAGTTTTAGTGTCCTCTTTTCATATTTTTTTTACAGCACATTTTATATTATTCATACTTACATGAATTAATTATTAAATAAATTGACTTTGCAGATTGTGAATAATACAATATACAAGGAATTAATTTATTTTTCTCTGGACAATATACTATTATTATTATATTGAAAAAACATTCATCATATATTCAGAATAATAAGATACACCTAAACTTTATTGTCCTATAATATAATAATTTATATGCATACAGCACATTATTACAAAGCTTACATGAATTCAATTATTATATGAATAAATAATCTCTTAGTCTAAAGGCATACAATCACAGATTAAGTTGTCATTTTGGACTGACTTTGTGTTAAAAATGCAAAGTACATGCACTTAGCATACATATTATCGCTTATGTACCTCCAAATATATTTTCACCGCTGTAGGATAGGTAAAATGGCATTGCAGTTTACATTTCTGGTAAAAACTGAATAATCAGTTGGTAATGTACTGTAATATCTCAATTTTCTATAGTCTAATGGACTAAAACTAAAATCATTGAACACTATCAAAATAACCTTTCACGACTACTGGGTACCAATAAAGCTACAAGCTATAAATACTAAAAGATACTAAAATATGAAAATATTGAAAACCAGTGGTACTGTAATTACCCTAATAATTCGAACAGGAGAAAATAATTAAATTTGTAGCCGTTTGAATTATTAGAAAAATATGAAAATTAAAAATCATCGGTGTTCGTACATTTAGGGACAACCAAATTAAAGTACAAAACATGGTTATTTCTATTGCGTTATTATTTCTTATTAATACAGTGTAATTTATTTGGTACTGTTGTGGAGGATATTTACATGTACATGCTTCTCAATTCTGCTGATTATAAAGCATTTAACATGTTTCTCATAGGATAGGTGGGGATTACACAAGGGGGATTTGATGTGATTATTTCAGATCTAGCTGGCCTACTAAAGATATATGTTAATAGAAGATGAGTCCATTATAGGTAGAAGGCAAGGGATTCATGGTGCAATCATCCTTGACCTATGTTGTTTTAAAATGTGTAACAAATGTCTTGTGTACTGCGGTGTCTTCCCACGAGGCCGATCTGTCTGTATTGTTTGATGTTTCCATAGGTGTGAAGTAAACTAGTTTTGCTGATTACTTCTGTGAACCGATTTTAGTGATAATCCAGTGATATGATTTTAGGTGAGATGACTTCACAAAATGCAAGAAAATAATGTTATTTTATAACAAAATGTAAGAAAATAGTATTATTTTAGAACCTAGCCCAATGATTTTAGGTGAGATGACTTTACAAAACGTAAGACAATAGTGTTATTTTAGAATAAAATAGGTTCATATTATCATTGTGAATGACAATGAAGAGTTATACATGTACTATCTCAAGGATTTAAAACAGAAACAAAGCTTTTTTAAAGAAAAAAAAATATTGTGTTCGAATAATTAGAAGATTTGAAAAAAAATGGTCATGTTTGTAATTTTAGGGGCGAATTTAAATTTGTTTTTGCGATTAATTTAGGTGTTCAAACTATTAGAGGGTTCGAATTATTAGAGAAAATACGGTATTTGTGGAAAATGTAGCTTGTTGCCCAATATACTTGTGTAGTAGACACATCAAATGTACATATTTTCATTAAAAATATGTTTGACCATGAAATATGTAAACAAACCCATGGTTGTATGCCTGTAAAACATAAAATAAAATATATTCAATTTTTATTCTGAACAGTTCTGGTTAGCAACCTATTATCACCTGAAATTTGAACGTTTTCCTATTTCATATCATTATTGTATTTTGTATCTAGTGAAAATATTGAAAACCAGTGGGACATGCAGAAAATGTAGCTATTGCCCATTACATGTGTAGACAAATATAATGTACATACTTTCAAGTAAAATATGTTTTACCAGGAAATATGTCAACAAAACATGATTGTATGCCTTTAATTCCTACTTTTTCCATTTGCATCTCCAGGGCAATGCAGGAATCGGGCTCTCCATAGTAACAGTGATGCTCTCGGTGTCCGTGGTAATCATTGTGGCACTGAGTGCCATCGGTGTTTGTGAGCGATGCCGTATGGAGAGCGGCGGCGTCTACTTCCTCATCTCCCACGTGCTGGGCGGTCGTATCGGCGGCAGTGTGGGGATCATTTATTGTTTTGCTCAGGTGAGCTCTAGAAAAAAAAGACCATTGCATTATGGGCGAAAATTCCTGGGAGTGATTCTTTAAGCACAAAAACTTCTGTAGTTGATAATCACTGGATATAATGTTCATAATTTTCCATACAGAAACCAGTTGATATAATAATAATAATAATAATGTGGATAGAGAGCCAACTTCCGCACCATAAAGGCACACTTAGCACTTATTATAAGGTAAAAGCTGGAATGAAAACATAAAAAAGGGGAAGTTTAAGACATAGAGAATTTGCGAAACAGATAGTTTTAGGTTTAGGTTTCGTAGTGTGATGTGGATATACAATGATATAACCTGTTTTATTTGTGTCTTCCAGTCGGTCAGCTGTTCACTGAGTGTGATGGGATTCGGAGAATCCATCATGGAGCTGATTGGTCAGACCAACCCATGGATAGCAAGAGGCATTGCCTTTGGAATTGTTCTGCTTCTTCTGTGTGAGTCAACTTTAAAAATAATATATTTTCACACACACACACACACACACACACACACACACACACACACTACACACACACGCACACATAGAGAAAGAAATAACACACATAAAAAGAAATTGAAAAAACAAGACATTTATTTATTTCGTGGCTGGTGTATATTTCAGGTATCAATGTGGCTGGTGTATATTTCAGATGATTGGTGTATATTTCAGGTATCCATGTGACTGGTGTATATTTCAGATGATTGGTGTATATTTCAGGTATCCATGTGGCTGGTGTATATTTCAGATGATTTGTGTATATTTCAGGTATCAACATGGTGTATATATTTCAGATGATTGGTGTATATTTCAGGTATTAATGTGGCTGGTGTATATTTCAGATGATTGGTGTATATTTCAGGTATCCACGTGGCTGGTGTATATTTCAGATGATTGGTGTATATTTCAGGTATCAACATCACTGGTGTATATTTAAGATAATTGGTGTATATTTCAGGTATCAACGTGGCTGGTGTGAAGTGGGTCATCAGACTACAGCTGCTGCTGCTACTGGTGTTGTTCCTGTCTGCAATGGATCTACTGGTCGGGTCGTTTGTCCATGTTGACGTAGGTGGGTTGCCGAACGAATGACAAACAAATCCATTAAATATCTTCAAGCCCTGAGATGGCAAAACATTTTGAGTACGATTTCATGCTCAAGCTGAAGCTTTGAGTTAAGCATGAAATCATACTCAAAAATAGTTTGTAATCTCAGGGCTAGAGTTTGTATCTGAAATGGTTGATATTTTGCTCAAGAAATCAACTCATTGGAAGACTATTGTGATTTTAAGTCTAATTAGATATCTGGGACCGATTTATACTGAATGATTGTAGAGCTACAAGAATGAGTGAGTGATTATAGAGTTTAACATCGCATCGGGAATTTTTCACCCATTTGCGACGAGAACTACATGAATTATCACTCCCTATACAAGTATATACCACAATTACCCTAATAACTCGAGCCCTCTAATAGTTTGAACACCTAAATTAATTGCAAAAAATGTTGTTTTGTTTTTTATCCGACCTTAAAAATACAAACATGAAACAACAACAAAATTGTAATTTTCTAATTAATCAAACACAATCATTTTTTTTTTCAAAATTAAAAAAAAAACTTTTTTAATTTCTTCATTTATTTACCATTTCATTTACAACTTTAATTTGGTTGTCTCTAATTATATGAATGCCGATCATTTTCAATTTACGTATTTTTCTAATAATTTGAACAGCTACAAATTTTATTATTTTCTCCTGTTCAAATTATTAGGGTAATTATGGTAGCAAGTAATTACAACTCTTGCAACACTACCATCATTCTGTTGAATGTGACCAAGACTAACAATCACATCATAATTGTTTTTGGTATCTCTCTCATTTAGAAAAATAATAGGATTGTATTTAAATTTCCCAAAATGTAATTTTTACCCAATTTTTTAATATTTCATTATAAGGCTGCTAGTTATAATATGGGGGCATATCATGGATCCCCAAAGTCTGTGTTATACAGGCCTCAAAGTTAGAACAATTTCCAAGGAGCCATTTGGCTCCTGAAAAAACAGAAACACTTAAAATAAGTGAAATATTCGTCGCAAATGCAAAATTAGGTTGCCATGGCTCCCAAATTAGTCGCTAAATTGAGCCCTGTTATAACAAGGGTACTTTATTTAATTGGTGGGGAAAAACTCATTAATTTTGTTCCTGGGTTTGATTCCAGAACATGGTGTGACGGGTTACATGGAGGTCAACTTTGTGAACAACTCCGGGCCGGCTTACATCCCGGGCGAGAACTTCTTTAGTATTTTTGGCCTGTTCTTCGCCACGGTAACGGGCATTTTGGCAGGAATCAACATGAGTGGAGATCTCAGAGAGCCATTCTACAACATCCCCAGGGGCACCCTTGCTGCTCTCGGTGTGGGGTAGGTGTGACACAGTGCACAGAAACAATTTGATATAGGTTAGGCCATTTAAGATTGTTTTAGCGTTTCTCAGACACCTCTGTCTTTCTGCAAAATTCTGTGCATTTACAATTTTTATTGCCTTTTTTTTTTTTTTTACATTAAAGATAAAAATAATAATTTCCACTCCCTCTTAGTCTAAAGGTGTTGTCTTTTTGGGAGAGGTGGAGAAACAGTAAAATAATCTTATATGACCTAACTCAGCTATTGGCTTCATCCGTTAATTTTTGTCCATTTCAGTAGTTTCCTCAGTAAAACATGGTTCAATGTTGTCTTTTCTCAGTTTCAATCACAGTTTAGGAAGATGTATACTAAGCCTCAATTGGGGTGGGTGGTAGCACAATGGTAGAATGTTTGGCCCCGAGTTCAAATCCCATTCTGGGAGCCCGGCAACAATGTTTGTGAATATTTCTGACGCGATATTGATAGGATGCACTGTCCAGACCATGGCAATGCGGTTATCATCCTTGGTCTGTCGGTACCAGCCGGTGCTTGCCGGTTTACTGCAACATTTAGTGCTACAGATGCTGCAGGTTTCCTTCTGCCTTAAACTGATAAGCTGTGATGTAAGTTAAAGAATCTTGAAAGCAGCTCTAAACCCCAATTTAAAAATAATAAATTAAAAAATTAAAATCTGTCAATGTCCTCCACTTTCAGGACATTCCTGTACATATCGTTCATCCTGGTCCTGGGTGCCACGTGTCTGCGTGCCGATCTCCTTGAGGATTACATGATCGCAGAGAAGGTAAAATATCATGAGAAGCGATTTTCAGGGCATAATTACCAGCAAGCTCTAGCATAGCATACACTAGTATTGTCTGTAAAACCACAGCAAACTTTAATTCCATATTTGCTAGAATTCTCTGTAAAGTGAGTGAATTATTGTTTTACGTCACATAATCATTCACTCATACGTGACAAATCTTTCACCCATGTGTGATGGTTCGCTGTAAGACCACAGCAGCAAATAATGGCTCCATCAATGCATTAAAGGATTCTCTGTTGAACAGCTAACTATAGTTCCATGCTCTCTAGGCTGCACTGTTGAAGCACAGTAAGATATGGCTGGTTAGACTTACGTTATGATTGCAGGTGTCCGTGGTGGGTGTTCTATGGCTGACCGGTCTCTACCTCTCGTCAATATCGTCCTGTATGGGCAGCCTGTACGGACCTCCACGGATCCTCCAATCTATTGCCAACGAGAACGTCATCCCCATCATCAAGATCCTCGGACATGGAGTGAGTGATGTCTCGGAATTATTTTAATTTTTTAAAATAATACTTTTTAATTGGGGTTTAGACCCGCTTTCAAGATTCTTTCACTTATATCATAGCTTGTCGGTTTAGGGCAGGAGGAAACCTGCAACATCTGTAGTGCTGAATGTTGCAGTAAACCTGTGAGCATAGGCTGGTACTGACAAGACCAAGGATGATAACTGCATTGCCACTCTACAGACATCGCATCCTATCAATATCGCGTCAGAAAGGTAACTTTCGCGAACATTGATGCCGTGCCCCCAGGGTGGGATTTGATATTTTGCATGGAAAATTCTTCATAATGCAACTTCCTTCCATCCTTAAATCTCAGTTAAATACAGGATTTGACTTTTTGGTCAAAGTACACCAACACTATAATTATTCACATTACAAAAAGAGGCAGTTCAGTAAACCATCTAAAAACATGCAACAAAAGATGCATCATGCACTCAACGCTATGAAAGTGCAGCTGGGGTAGGGCTGTGTTTGAATGTGATCCTACCTGTTATGAGACTGTTTGGAGACAAACCGATCCAAGACATCGTTGGGGTCGTTTAGCGAAACGTCATCTGTAATGATGAGTAATGATGAGAATGCTGATTAAATACGAGGGATAATTCTCAGCTGAAGTTAGGTAATATCTTAGTGCACTATCGGTAGTGAAAACACTAACTCCTATTTTAATTGATAATATGATTTGTGACCCTAATTCAATGTCAATAGATACCTGAATATTTCGCTGGAACGACAGCTATCCTGAATACTAGTATTTACACAATTGTCAATTTTAACATATTACTGTCAAGTGACCAAGGTACACAACCTTTTAGCTGGGGTACATAGTAAACAATGACCACTTCCATCTGTCAGTCATTCATTCATTCATTCATTCAGTCATTCATTCATTCATTAATTCAGTCATTCATTCAGTCATTCAGTCAGTCATTCATTCAGTCAGTCATTCAGTCAGTCATTCAGTTAGTCATTCATTCAGTCATTCATTCATTCATTCAGTCAGTCATTCAGTCAGTCATTCAGTTAGTCATTCATTCAGTCATTCATTCAGTCATTTATTCAGTCAGTTATTCATTCATTCAGTCAGTCAGTCAGTCATTCATTCAGTCATTCAGTCCGTCTAGATCACATTTATTACAACTTTTGTTTGGAAATGCCATCCTACAATGCACATTCCATTTGATTGGAATAAAAAATATCATTCCAAACCTTTCATGTCATTTAGTCTTCTCAGTCTTTGTTCATTTTTCCTGGCAATCTCGTCCACATTGAGGCTGGTTATAGACCCAGGCTGTCATAAATGTAACATGAGGTACAGTAAATATCATCACCAATGTCAATAGCAGTGTATTTAAACTGCTTCAGAAAGTTCTGCGACATAAAGCACTAATTAATTAATTCATTCATTCAGAAAGTCCACATATGGTTGATGCAGGCTTGCAGATATGATGAAAATTGATATTTTCTAATGGACTGGGAGAGTAAACATTGCATAAAATTAATTTAATATTTCTCTTACAAATTATTTGGTAAAACTGAGGATGAATGTTGAAATTTATTAATATTACAGCCCAAATACAACTATTATTTCTTATAGTCTATGTGAAAATTCAGCGAAAATATTGTATACCACAAAATATTTACATGCACATTTGTAAAATGATGTCATGAGAAACTGAAACAATTTCTTATCTCATTTAACCTTTACCTACCCGCGGACTGGAAAAGAGCCGATCTCGGCGACGAGCACGTGCAGATTCGTTCCTTCTGGGGAGGTCATCGAGGTCATCTGGAAACACTGGTCCCATTCCATTCATATCTGTGACCACCAATGACATGCATGTCATTGAAATAAACATCATGGAGCAGTCAACCTTCTACACATGATAAAACATGTCAACCTTCTGAGCATGATAAAGCATGTCAACCTTCTACACATGATAAAACTTGTCAACCTTCTAAGCATGATAAAACACGTCAACCTTCTACACATCATAAAACATTTCAACCTTCTAAGCATGATAAAATGTATCATTCTTGTAGACATTTTATTACAAGTCAACCATGTAAACTTACCTAAAACGTAGAATATCGAAAATGGAATAAAATATATCTATTTCAAATGCTTATGTAAAGATTTTATGTAATAATGGATAACTGCACAATTTAATATTGGATACCAAAATATAGAAAAGTATGACATACAAATCTAAAGCTGCACAGATGAGGCCCAGCAACGTACAAACATTATTGAAAAATAACACCACAGAGAAATGAGAAATATTTCAGTTAACCATTACCCAAGGTGAATAATTAGACACTATTAATTCTATTTTCTTAATACAGCAATTTATTATTAAATTTAATATGAATATATTTAACACTGAAATGGAACCGATTCTTCTGTCTAAACATTTTTTCCTCGAATGATTAATGAAAGTATTTTAGAAATGAATCCCATGAAAATTAGCATTAAAATTTGGAATAGTTTCCTGAGAAATTGAATTTTACAACATCAAACTAGAGGACAACGGACATATACATTTCAGTGCTATATGAAAGATTTGGGCACATTAAACATGGTTATGGAAGAAATCAGACGATTCTCAAACTGAACTGTTCCTAATCTTTATTTTCATGAATTGAGGTTGAGAAATAATGTATTTTTATTTGTATTGAAAAGGAAAAATGTTGAGATATCAAATAAGCTCTTTTTTTCTTTTGAAACTCTTAATTATGAGTCAACAGAATAATTTTTATCAATTTGAATCCCCCAAAATGGTATAATTAGTTGGGCCAGTACAAGACATGAACACATTATTCATCAATGTGATTGACATGCAACAGAAATGTGGTCACATGCACACTTAATGCATGCTACGAATGCCACACTTTTGCAGTGATCAAAACGTGAACATCACAAACAGTATAACACCATTGGCGCCCCCTTGAACTGAAATTAGTTGACATCACAGATTAGTAAACACATAACATGCTGCAAGAAACAAACATTTCAATGTTAAATTGGTCATGCTGACATAGGTGTTTCCACATCACAGTGACATAGGTGTTACCAGGTCATGCTGACATAGGTGTTACCAGGTCATGCTGACATAATTGTTACCAGGTCATGCTGACATAGTTGTTGTCAGGTCATGCTCACATAGATGTTACCTGGAGTGGCATACTGACACACACATAAAAAGAACAGTAATCCAAGCATATTTAATTAATAAAGTCAGGCTTCCGTGACAGATTTCAAGCATGTTATCGCAGTGTAAAATATTAAATGTATTTTCTTCTTTTTTTCTCTCAGAAATAATATCTAAGAAATTGTGGGAAATGTATCAACCAAATTCCTTATGTTTTGCTTATTTTCCTTTAATCCCTCATTATTTTGATCAAATTTCATGGAAAGTAGTTCCTTGAGAAGAAATGTCAAGAAATCTAATGTTGAATTTTGAAAAGTCAGCATGTAAAATGAGCTGACAAGTTTATATAAATTCCATCAGTGTCGACATAGTCATGGCCATACTTTCTCTTCTGAGAGACAGACTTGCACCAAGTTTTAAAGTATTTACACAAAAACCAAATTCACTTCAAAATTTCCGTTTAGTCTCTAGCACATTATTTCCATTTAGTCTACAGCATGGGGACAAATAGTGGACCCAAAGGTCAGCGTCGAGGAAACACTGTACTTATTTCTGAGTCGACTACGATGACATGCATAAAGTCTGTGATGGTAAACACCCCCCTCCCACCCCGCTGTCCAGCATGCTGCAAATAGACCGACAAGCTACTGTGCTGTGCGGTGTCGGTGGTGACCTCTACGTGACTAACCTATGAAGGCACTGTTGGATTGGAGCATGGGTTGCGGGCTCATTGATCGATGCCGATTCAAGCCTAAGTCTCTAGGCTCCATGTGGGGCAGAGCCCGCTCAAACTGGCCTGTGATAGAGATGGGATAGGGTGACGTTCAAAGCAAAAAGAGTGAAATGTACATAATTAATATAATTCGTAGAAAAAAAAGACAGAATGTAGTTTTAAAAATGAAGTAGCTGAAGCTAGAGACTCGAATGGGTGCTGATTATTTCATAATGAAATAAAAAATAAATTTTCAAAATTGTGAAATATATTCATCTATAAAATTATTCAATCATCTTTTGCAAAACAATTAAAGCAAGGGTGAGAATGATTATGAGTCAAAAGTAATGTAGCTAACACTAGTGATTGAAAGAATTTGAATTCATTACAAGCAGAGCTAAGCTTGGAATGCAAACTTTTCATCTATTAGATCTATTTCTACAATATCTTAGCCTACCATAGAGAGTGAGTGAGATATTATGGAGTTTAACATCACTGTGGGAATGTTTCACCCATTTGTGACGATAGCCTACAATAGATAGACATGACTAAGGATATATATTTCTATATACTTCTCTAAGCAAACTTAGTTGTTGAAGCTAACAATATACTTGACATGTGTCTTGTGGCTCTAACACTAGCACTAGTACCTATCTAAAGTCATGAAGTTATTAACTAAAGAAATGAAACTTGGAAATGATCAAATGCTAAAATATTTAATATAGATTTACATTCTGCTCATATAAAAAAATAATTAAAAAACCCATCATGCTTCAGATATCATTATGAAGATTTGAAAATGAACAAAAATAATGTTCACATTATGATAAACAGATTTCGATTTTGACTATTTTCAAGCCACAAACTACACAGCATCTACTGCATTCAAGTACCATTTAGGAGGTCATTTATAAATTAAGCAACTAATTAAAGAGTACAATTAGCTTAAAAGCATCAATACCAATGTAAGTAGTCTTTCCTAGCTATATCTTTTTTGAAGCATTCAAATTAAATTTAGTCTTTACTTTAACAGTTAATCATTTATAATTGTAGTACAGCAACAAAAACATATCAAAATATATCCTGGAAAGAGTTGATAAAACTGATGAGCTAATATCAGAATTATTGTCACTATTTTTCTGATTCTAAAACAAACCTCCACTTTCTTCCATTTCCATACTGCTTCTAACTGAGAACAAAATACAGCAGAAATAATGTTTACCAGCTATCTATCTTAAAACTCACAAGAGCAGGGGAAAAAATAGATATTGAACCACACAAGCCTATCTATAGACAGTTGGGTAAAGTTGAGATCTGGTTGTGGTTGAAAACTCAAGGACATAGGAAGTAGGCAAAGTAGGATTAACAACAAATATATTTCACTTCATGAATTTTGATTGCAGGGCAAATGCAAAGATTGTGCTCATGTATTATAAATTATGAAAAGTTAATCACAATTATTTTTTTTGTATATTGAATTCCTACGTTGTCATTAAAGGAAAAATTAGCATTGCAAAAATAATTTGAATATAACTGAAAAGATTGTTTACGAAACTTAGTGCAATGTGCTTTAGAATGGCATACTGTGTACATCGTATATTGTAGTTTAGAGCACAATGGTCTATTAGTCCCCTCAAGCGCTATGTCCCTGTGAGGTTAGTATTAGGTGGGGTATTCTCCGAATGTCTCACTTTTGTGTCTCATGGCCATGAGGTTCTCCTCTTGCTGTCTGATCATAGCTGCTTGTTGTTGCTCCAGGTTATCGTTAGACATAGGGTCATATGGGTACTGCCGTTTGAACTCTTGCCGAGAGTCTGTGTCAGCTGAGATAGGAAAGCTGTGCTTAACATCACAAACAACATTTACACAGAAGAATATATGCAGTGAAGAAATTACCAGATCAGAATTTACAAGAAAAAGAGAGAAAAAATAATTTGAAATGTCAAAGGGAGATAATTTAGTGTTATTATCTCCCCTGAGTGATTAAGGGAGACAATCATATTAATAGTTCTTTTCAATGTTTTTCATTGCTTGGTATTTGTGCAACATAAAAGCAGTAATGATTTAATGGAAGGAATACACACATGTATAGCTGGTTTTGAATCTATACTATTGACATTTCAATATGAAAATGAAATGTCGCTTTGTGCAGTCATGTGGAATTTTCAGCAGGATAGGAAAGAAATATCAAGATGCATTCCACGACATTCTACATTCAATGAAACTATTCTTTAACCTAACAACAACATTGCAACTTTTAGATATTCCTCTATCAGTCCTCTATCAGTCCTCTCACCTTGTTTGAGTTCATTGAACTCATGCAGATGTAATGGGTTGGGGTTGGTATCGGCTGTGGGGGCTCGCCTCACTGGCACAGTGTTCTTGTTGCGTGCCATCTCAAACACGTCAATCTCACGCTGCTGTCGCCTATAGATACACGGTCATACTTTACACTTAGTCATACTTTACATGCATACTTTACACTTAGTCATACTTTACATGCATACTTTACAGGCACTCATACTTTAGTCATATTTTACATGCAGTCAACATTACCTGCAGTCATATTTTACAGTCATATTTACACATAGTCATACTTTACATGTAGTCATACTATACATAGTCATATTTTAGTCATACTTTACATGTAGTCATACTTTACATGTAGTCATACTTTATATGTAGTCATACTTTACACGCAATCATACTTTACATGTAGTCATACTTTACCTGTAGTCATACTATACACACAGTCATAATTTACATGCAGTCATACTTTAAGTAGAGAACAGTAAACAGGTGAGTGTGGTCACCATTCAGAAACAAACTCAAACAAATACACTTGAGTAGAGGAGAAAATATTTTAAATGGATGCTAGTACAATTGACAATGTCACATGCCATCAGTGGATCTGAGCTATCGACCAATCACTCTGCACTAACAATAGATCCAACATCTGCTACCATCATGTAGGATGCACAAAGTTCAATGAATAAGCAACAATTTCACTTTGAGGGATTTAGAAAAAGGTACACAATAATAATTCATTGGTGCCTTAGAACTATTAATAGCAGAGCACAATTCACCAGGGTTTCTGCCTAATCCATCAGATTCTTTACCCTCTACTAAATCAAAAAAGGTGAAATGTTTCCATACACATTTTGTGCGATCTACTAAATTTTAGTGGCAATTGTGGACCTACTGCTGTAACGTCAGGCAAGATTTACTGCTAGTACTCACGGTACTGGTGGTGGCCTCTGATGTAGCCTGGGGTCAAACACAACAGGCTCGTTCTAGAAATAGAACCAATCGGACTCTTTAACACAAACAGCTCCTTATAAAGATGTTATCTATGTTTGTCAATGAGAGAACAATAATTCTGTATAGAACATTTGAACCTGGCACCAGATCTACAAAACTTCTTTGAGAACAATTTCATGATCAACTCAAAAGTCATGTTCACAAATCCCCATATAAAATATGAGCTTCTGCATGAAATCGTACTAAAAAAGTTTCGTAATCTCGGGGCCTGATTGTCCAGTTCTCTTGAAAGCATGAATTGGTTTAGTTTTAAGTTTGCTTTTCATCATGTTTATTGAAGGTGTGGCAGCCTAGTGCAGCTATGTAGATAAATGTGCAAATAAAAAAGTCAACTTACCTCCCTTTTATCCAACATGTCTTCCACTCTGTCTCGCTCACTGGCTAGCTGATGTTTCATCTTCGCCAATGCATTGAGAATATCAGCACCTGGGGATTGCAAAATTGTAAATTACACTAACAATCTAAACATGCATTAAAAAGAATGAGAACAATACATTTTCAAATTTTTTGTAAAAAAATAAAAAAATAAAATCTAATCCCTGTACAAAACACGCTAAATCCATCCTATTTTCTTTACACTATTGTTTTAGTTTAATTAGTTTAATTCATTATATTTTCATACATATAAAAACTACTTACTTTCTGCTCTTGACTGAAAAAGAAAGAAAATTGTGTTAGTTTATAATAGTAAAAGAATTCATACAGACATGCATGTTTTCTGCCACATAATTTGTGTGCGAACTGTTCATGTAAATAAATTGGAAGCCACTCAGTACTGGTGTGGTACCAGCAAAATGCTCAAAAACTCAATTTATCTGGTTGCAAGGAATATTAATTAAAAAATTTAAATTGGTGGTTATTGCTGTAATATTATATACTAGTATCAATGTTGACATACACACACTGATTATACTCAGTAGACAATTAAACAAAATATTTTAATATAGTGTCATCCCAGATTTTTTCTCTCATGTTTGTAATGGTCTACTTAGTATGGTACCAAATCTGGTGCTTTTATCACAAAGTGCACGATTCATCCCTTAATCCACTGGACTAATGATAAACGAGTGTTAACCCTCTCACTGTAGTTCTTGACAAACACACACACTGATACACCACAGTGTTAACCATCTCACTTACTGTAGCTCTCTCGGGTGTTCTGCTAACTTCGTGCTACAAGAAATTTAATAAGCATAGAATTACTACCTAGAAAACTAAGCTCGGTAAATGTACTAAATATCAAGTTGGAACTATCTAAAATTATATACTAAATACAATATTATTTACAATTAATTGAGTAACGCACTAATGTTACAAAGGTATACTAGTCTATGAAATGTCGACACTTTTATCTATGTTAACAGGATAATTATGTAGATTTGAGGTGAAGTTTTTCTATGTGGAGGTGAAGTATACATGATGATGATAATAAGAGGAACATTTAGGGTTCTAGTACGGTGCTATAAAGCCGGGTTTTGGAGGTTAAAAAGAAGGTTGTACAGTAGAAAGGTTGTATGTCTTAATACAATAGGAGTTAGTACCATCATAATCATGGAATTTCAACTGATTTGGTAGATTCCCAAAATAATTAAATTCATGATAATTCATGAATAATTAGAGACACCGAAATGTTATCATAAATTTTACAATATTGTTCGAATTGCAAGTTGTAAATCATAATTAAATCAGTGCAATACACTATCAATGTAAAGTTACCAAGAATATACCCTCTCCCAAATGATCGTCGCAAATTGGCGAAATATTTCTGCAGCGACGTTAAACTCCATAATCACTCACACCCAAATGACCTTGAACTAATGAGCTATTTACCACATAGTGTAATGACACCATGGTTAACATTCTAGAATTAGTGAAAAATTTACAGGAGTTAATTTCTCTAGGTGCACATGAGTATTTACTTTAATTGTTATACAAGTGACAAACGGGTCTATAAAAGTGACAAATTGATTGGCAGCCACTCCGTCCTATAAAAGCTGATCAGCCAAATATCCTACAAAAGTGACAAGCTAGTCTACCCTATGTCTTACGAAAGTGACAAAAGCTATTTGACCCCGTCTGATAACACTGACATGCTGATCATCCCATCTTCCTATAAAAGCGATGCTGGTTGGCCCGATGTCATAAAAAAAAAAGCAAAAGCTGGTCTACCCTATAATTAGAAAGCGTAGGCGACACGACTGGCTGCTTGTCATCCTCAGGTGGCCTTGACCCAGAGGACGGGCGACTTCCGAGCTTTCTTCGGACAGTGGGAATCATGGGAGATGAAACTCGCGAGGTAAGCGATTTATCATCGCCATCTGGTGGCTGGGAAAGTGTGCATTGGGTTAGTTGTGCACAGAATCAAGCTACATGTTGCATCCACTCTTGAACAGACTTGTGAAACTTTATAAATTTATGGAATAATGATAACAATAATTTTACTTTGAATCAATAATTATTTTTGTTTCAAAATGTTTAATATTGCTGGATAGATAGGAGGAATGTACCAAATATTAAAAGTAAAAATAATAATTCCTCTGATATCTATGTCGTATTTAAAAATAAAAAAAATATTTGGGTTTTTAAGTCGCTTTCAAGATTCTTTCACTTATATGACAACTTGTCAGTTTTAGGGCAGGAGGAAACCCGCAACATCTGTAGCTCTGAATGTTGCAGTAAACCTGCGAGCACCGGCTGGTACTGACAAGACCAAGGATGATAACTGCATTGCCAC
>JAUTBT010040722.1:0-36056 GCA_032361225.1 Lepetodrilus schrolli | reverse complement strand
AGATAGAGATAGAGAGAGAGAGAGATTGTTTATAGTGTTTCTGGTCAATGTGTCAGCCTTGGTGTGTTGGGATGCCCATTGATGCTGAATGATTTCGGGTTCTCCTCCCACAATAACCAGATCTAGACCATTGCAATCAATGTAAGTCAGAGACAGACTATAGAAAAAGCATTATTAATCCCTGGGCGAATTCCGGAAGTTGGTTCTGAACATTATCACACCGGAAGTTGGTCTTAAACGTCATCATACCGGAAGTTCGTCCTAAACGTCATCATACGTGCACCAATGTCCCGTTCAGACACGCAGCCATCGCGCCCAATACAATCTGGATGATTGCCATTCAATTCCGGGCTCTAATCCGTCACAGTTTTCCAGTTAATCACGTCTCCGGTCGTAACTCGACGTTAGGTCACAGTGTCTGACGTTAAACTCGCTTGTCGTGACCTTGATGACCTCACGTGATGCGTGCCCCGCCCGGGGCCACGACACAACCGACCCCAGACTGTGTTTATCGAGTATATGCCGACATGGGACATGACGTTGCATGGAGTTTTAAAGACCACAAAACTGATGCTCAAACGAACACTGGTGGTCAACGAAGGCTAGTACTTGTGCCTTATGAGAAAAAAAAATCTTAACTGTGTGGTGTTTTTTTATCTCAGTATTTGTTATTTTTGAGTTTATTCAAGTGGCATTCCCATCCTCTGAACCATATGACGGGAATTGAACATGACTTTCAGCGGATGCTGCACTGGTCTTTCTTGTACAACGGTGCTATTGTCACGGTTTGGTTATTATGTTTGAATTTTCTATCATTGACCGTAAGCTTCTTCTGGAAACATCATTATTGATGCTGTGCTTTATCAGTAAAGCTTCTATTCAATTAGATGTATATTACGCATCAACATACGTACTAAATCAAATTATGCTACATTGCATTTCTCAAATAAACCCGTAAACTTGGGATCCAAACCAGATACATCTGACCATTCGCGCCAGGAATTGTTCAATTGATCTTTCGTCGCTCAGAACAAAAATATTTCAAAATTCAACATCCACATACGTGAAATGATTTTGTGTGTGTGTGTAACTCGTGGAGGTTAACATTATTATTCTAAGCTCGCAGGGAGAAGTTGGAACGCATCGCATACCTCGACCCCTGGTTTCGGATACAGCATCTGCAGAAATAGCAGGCGTAGTGGGGCTTTCAACGCTGTCAGTTGTGTGCGGAACTCCAATCGAAATGGAGGAGAAACGCCGTTACAAGTGACACTACACATCTCAACATTGGACGGAGGTGCCACCCAGAGCGGGGCGAGAGGGGAGTCGTATTACCCCCCGGTTACCCCCCGGGCAGGGTGGTCGTGTAACCCGTGATGATACATCGCCGTTGCAATTTGCCTTCGGTAGACAGGACCTTTGGTACACGTTCCGGAACTTGATAATATCAAACATCACGGCCACCCTGGACTGTATACAGAATACTATACGCACACCTACAGTGAAATCAAATTCCCGTACGAGTGATGTCTAAGGAAATAATCATAACCTGATGTCAGTATCTTCTGTGATCTTAGAAAAGAGGGTTACGTTACTCCTTTATCTCAAGCAGATGGATCTCGAGAATAAAACTAACATGATTAACGAGATTACGTATTTGGATTAAACTTGTACCTTAGTGAACATAATGTATCACCTTGAAAATCGTGATCCCGTTCTTAGGTCAAAACTCCTTATGTCATTCTACTACCTCCGTCACAACCACTGTTTACTCACACAACGTCTGTGTCTAATCTATCTGATAATTTGGATAGTTTGTTATTTCACCTCTGCTCGGCATCTTCGATACGTAACTGCGGCTTAGGTAGATATACTAGTCGCGTATCCGATAAACTGGTTCACTCTTGAACTCGCTGCACGAGAATATGTTCAAATGGTATGAAACCAGTCCTGCTACTTTCGGTAGGCAGGAGCTTAGGCTACGTGTTGGGCCGACTGCTTCCTCATTGACCAATGACAAATCACGTTGATGAGCACTAATGGCAGACAGCGATACATCTTGAAAGAATGTAAGTGAGACTTCCATATCGCCTTCTGTCTTGAGCTGATAGCGCTAATGAGGCTTCTTCTTTCTCCTCCGCTCAGTGAATGCAATGTAAATAACCTGCTTGGTGAGAGAAAGAGTTCATTAACATGAGAACTAGGCGCTTTGTCTCAGGAAACAGACATCGTTTTATGTCAAATAGAATTTTCGTAGACAGGAGCAAGTTTTTATGAGAGTGAGTGAGTGAGCGTGTGTATGAGAGAGAGAGAGAATGAGAGAGGAGAGAGAGAGAGTGAGAGAGAGAGAGCGAGGGCGAGGGAGGGAGCGAGAGAGAGAAGAGAGAGAGAGAGAAAAAAGAAGAGAGAGAGAGAGAGAGATGGTAGATTGAGCGCGGACCATAGAGATTTGAAACTAAGATTTATGTAGCTGGTACAGTATGATAACCTGATACATAATAGCATTCAACACTTAACTCGTAAAAGCAACATAAGTAATGCTGTTATTAGAAATACATGTCTGC
This sequence comes from Lepetodrilus schrolli, assembly GCA_032361225.1. Taxonomy (NCBI): domain Eukaryota; kingdom Metazoa; phylum Mollusca; class Gastropoda; order Lepetellida; family Lepetodrilidae; genus Lepetodrilus; species Lepetodrilus schrolli. The sequence continues at coordinate 33,492 of JAUTBT010040722.1, read as the reverse complement.
ACGCATAAATGCCACAAACTATGTGTATCTCATTCTTGCAAACACACATACTTCTATACATTGCCTATTTTGTTATCTCGTACGGTGGGCAATTCAATCTTCTCGAGATTTTCATCTGCACAGTCTCTGTCAGTTCTTCAGACATGGAATGTATGTCTACAATCGTGGAACATTAACTTCACAATACACGTCACAATTTCTACGTTAACGTTGATATTGAGATTAACGTTACCGCGAAACAAACAGGCTTACATTAAGCCAACGCGTAACTGTCAATGAGCTAAGACTCACTTAAATTCATTCCTTTTAGGTATTTGATATTTATTACATTTTAAGAATGTTAACATACTTTAATTCTCTAATACCGTGAAATATTTTGCGCGGTAAGCCACCGTCAAATATTGACGTTAAAGACACCGACATCTAACGTTTGTTGGCCCAAAGTACAAACGTCAGTGGAACTCAATTGGATGTCAATTACTGCTGATGAATGTCGCTGCTTTGTTTGTATAGCATTATGGTTGTACGTAATATTCTTAAGGCGACCTGTTTATGATGGGAGGAAAGCAGCGACAGTTTTTATGCTAAGTAACATATGCGAGTTAGCGATGATACTGATGAACGAAGGATGATTCATACAGTATGTATACAGTCAGATATTGTCTTTGCTTTCCACTTTTAAAATTGTATTTTTCTTTCTTTCATAATTGTACTCGCCTTCAGGAAATGTGTATTTCCGGTAGTTATGTGGAAAACAGTTCCAATATATTATAAACCTTTTAGTAGATTATTTAATCCGGAAAATAAATTGATATATTCGTCTGTGCATTTTGTACTGTACCATGTTGAACATCCTCTGTCCAGTGGCGGATGCAAGGATACAACGGACAATTCTTTCAGAAGATGGAATTAGAGGTTTCCAAATTCCATCCCAGTTTCCTTTAAGGCAAATGGGAACTAAGTTCGTGAATTGGAGGTTTCTAAATCCTATCCAAGTTTCCTCACAGATAAATGTCGACTGTATTCATTTTGGAAGACCTTTCAGTCATAGAACTTTAAAATGAACTTTAAAAATTTTTAAATCCATAATTAAAACAATATAACTTGACTCAATCATGCCACTTAAATGTTAATACTGCAATTACGATCTCCAGCGTAGTTTTAATCTCGATAGTAAAGTAAAAGTTGGCTGTTCAAAATAAGAATGATCGACAGCATATCAGTTGAAGATGTAACAACTGCATATTCTACGAACTCGTTCCGTGATCCGACTGCGGAGACGCCGTACAAGGACACTGTACTGTGGTGTTATGGAGGCCTAACCATACATTATCTTAGCGTTAATTGTAAAACATGATATCCAAATGATATATTTCCAGGTCCAATTACCAGATGGCGTGCCCAAGTATTTTTAAAATAATAAAAGAATTGTATTTTTATTACCATGGTTTGGTTGCCGGCAGGGGACTAAATGGCATGATTCACACTTGGGTGAAATTACAAAGTTAGTATCGGCATTATTTAACGACGGAGATAACGTAGTTTTGAGGAAGTGTAAAGTGTAGATTGAGAACCATAAACGATGAGCATTTTGAATGGATACCTTTTGATCAACCTGCGTTTGGTTTCTAACGACGCATCGGAGGCATATTTCGTGGCCGATTTTACGACATGGTCTGACTCATTTTCGGCATTATTTGGAGATTTTTCGGGTATAAAACTGAACACAGCGAAGAAACGAATTAGGCACATTTAGCAACGGCCTCGCAAATCAGTCCAATCACTGATTTATACGATATCCAAAGTCGTAAAAAGCAAGATTATAAAACATTAATCACATTAAAGACATAAAAATAAGGCTTAGAGAAACCAAGTTTGAAATGGCCTTTGGTATTATCGCAAGCCCGCACCCGTGCCACGAGTGACCTGTGTTTAAGGACAAAAGACCGTCTGTGACCAAACAGTCGGGGTTTTCCTGACCAACGCTTCCAACATCGACAGTAGCTATAAGGTGGAGTTGCCCTTTAACGCACAGCTATACGGAGAATAATAATTAGCATTCACGGCTTAATTGGGCAGCTCATAAATCCATCTCACACGCCACGGTTCCCATATGTTGTATTATACAGATAGAAACTAAACATCTTATGGTATTGATGTACCCATCCAGAATAACAGCTTGAGAGTTGCGCGCTGTTTCCCCTGCGCCGTAGTGTTTATACGAACAATACTGCACGTCAAGGTCTAATGATAGAACCGGTGTGCACTTGCCATTCGTCTTAAATCTACCTGTGTCTGTGGCTTCAGATGTATTGTAGAATAAGTCCTCAGGGATTGGAGAATTATTTACTGAGATAATAATGACGACGAACAGATGTTGTAAGCTGTTTCCTGTCTGGCACCAAAGACGAATAATAATTGTTCTTGCAATATCTGTTCACGTACAGAGTAATATAGAGATGCGGTTATTTTTAACTCAACAGTAACACGCATTATTTATAATTTCTTTCGATGGTGTTGAGATTGTAATATACCTGTATAGACTAAACAGACATTCGCCTATTAGGATCATTAAAAAGTAGACATTAAAAATAAAAAAAACACAAGGATCATTGCGGGGGTGGAAAGCAGTTTCACGTGCTGGCAGATGGATTGTTTCTATTTATAGTACAGTGCAGTTGTTTTTTGTTGGTTTATCAGTGTCAGCCGCGCATCATTCGTCATATGATAGCACCAAGTTGTTGCGGGTTATCCTCCCACCAAAAACATTTAGCTGAAAAATGGTACCACTCTGACTCATACCTTTGTTTAATTCGACAATTAATATTTGCTAATGTCCTATAAAGTTTTCAAAATCAAGAGAATCGCAGAATTCCGGGAAGAGACATAGATATACACAACGCGAACATGATAAATTATTAATTCGTTTTGGAATGTCTTCGAATCGGATTATTTTTTTCACGATATAATGCGATAATTTGAAATGTATGAAATTATCCAGTTGCCCTAAGATAGGACATTGATGTATTTCTGACACTTTAGATATGACAAAGTCGGGAACCCTCTGCCAAGAACAAAGACTTTGCACGTCGTTTTTATTGACCCTTAATGACCTACTGACCTCGGGGGCCAAACAATATCCGTTTAAAAGGTTTCTCTCAAAATCTCATAACACTAAAGCGATTGCCGAGACTATCCAAAGCGTGTCTGTCGTGTTCTTCAAGTCACCGGAAGATTGAAACTTAGGACTCTCTTGCACGCCATGCTACAGTTTTCACAGCCTCGTAGATTCTCATCAACGCGAAGCAAGACAAATTCATCTTCTATCCTTTCAAAATTGTTTCGTTAATCTCAATTTTCACCAAACGCCATAAGAAAGAACTGATAATTAACATAGAGGCATTTTCCAAGTCCCTGTCGGCAGCGCGCGAAACTCTTGATTATCTCCCTTTATGACGTCCTAAGGCCTCAGGATTAGCACGAATTAAGTGGGAGAGTTGGGTCAGACGCTGATGCGATTTTCCTGTCGCAGTTCGTCTAAAGATTTTAACTTAACAGTCAGCCCAAGGGCTGCAGAACTGTCAAATTCCTTCGTACACCAAACTTTAAAAACAAAACAAAAATGTGTAAACAGAATTCAAACGCCTGCGGGTACATTTTCAACGTGGTCGTTGAGGGATAAATTGTTGCCTAATATATCACGTCGCTGTCATTCTGGACAGTGGGACGTAAATGCCGGCGTAATATTTTCAGAAGACGGTGCTCATTGCGTTGACAGAATTATATCAGTTATCTAGTCAAACACGGCTTGAGCAAATACATAAAAATAAATAAAACAATACAAATAAATAAAATTAATTACTTTACAAAACCAGAGAATTCATATTCTGATAAAAAACAAGCAAACAAAAACACATTTCGGTAAATATATATTTCCTTATAATCTCCTTAGTTGATTTAGAAATAGCACCTACAGTTTACATATCTCGTTGACACTGAAATACCGTCATTATCATAAAATGAACGGGTTGTTTATATTTCAAAAGTAGAAATTCTATGAATACCAGGGGGGCTATTATCGAAACGTTCTTACGATCGTACGACAATTTTAAAGATTCGTATAGTATGGCTATGGAAATGTTACAATCGTTCTTAGGCTAAGAAAATCGTAAGAACGTTTCGAGAATAGGCCCCCAGGTTTCTATAATCACTAATTGACGCTGGTTTGTAATGCTACATTTGTATCAATTATATTATAGTAACATATGGTCAGATTACGAATATTTGCACATGTTTATTTTCATTTGATCCGCTTGCCAATAACGCAGTAACTCATGATCGTAATTCATGTGCTTTTCTCAATAAACACGATAGCATCTGAGGGTTAAGTATCGTTCATATATTCATCAAATTTTGTTAAGGATCTGATATCGAGCCGAATACCTTTAAATGCGTAATTAAAGCTCGGTTGTCAGCCATGATGTAAGGAAATAAAAGCCTCGACAATCCTCTTATTACGATTTCAAAAGAAGTAATTAATTAAGCTCTTCAGTATTGCCGATAGCTAACCAGGGGCAAGTTTCTGGGGCTAGGAGGGAACCTCTGACAACCATTCGGAGATTTATATGACTGCTGGTCGCTCTACAAACAAAGCAATTGCGTTATTTCGTGGAAACCATGTTGGTTTAGCGAGTGTAGATCAATTTTGATGCGGTTCATTAGCAACTACGGCTTTGTTGTCTTCAAATTTGAAGACGCCGAAATTCATTTCGCCATGGCGGAAGTGATCCGGGCCATCTGCCAAGACTCTTTCCTGATTGGCTGCTCCGCAAGGGGACAGGCGTCACGTGGCGAGGCTAGTTTTCCCGCAGGTCACTGCAATATTCCGAGTAGAAAGTCCAGCGACTCTTCGTAAATAATATTGATAAATAGCGATTAGCTAATTACGGAAGTCCGTTGACTGAGTTTCTGTTTGATTAGACGCAGTTTAGGTCTGGATGCAGATGTGGTGTTTTTACCAAGTGTACGATTTATCAGCGTTGCCTCTCTTTTGCCAAATGTTCAACTGACACTCTTCCTGGGTTACGACGGCAAAACCAATCATTTTGTCCGGTTCGTTAATGAGGTTCCCAAACCAAACGCGAACAAACATAGTTTTTGGTTTTCGTGAATCAGGAAATTATTATTGGAACTATGGTTTAATATAATTTGCAAATTTATTGAAGTAATGCTACATCAGACGTTAATGACGTTACGTGAGATTTATAGTAACAATTACTTCAGTCTTAATTACACGAGCCCCGTTATACATATGCACATTTGCATATGTAATCGAATATGATTACATATGGATTGTTTGAATTAAATATATATTTTTTAAAGTATATACATAATTGTTTAACGAAACATTCCATTTAAAACAATACCTGCATACATTTTCACAATGTAGACAAATCATTGCGGGTTAAAATAGTGTCATCCTAATTTGTTTCGAAGCGTGTAAATGTCATTGCATTTCAAATCCCATAAATCTTTACTTTCTATTGTTAAAAGACGATGTTTCTATGTAAAGGATGACATGAATACGATAAGTATAGCATACACGATTGTTTATAAGCAATCTTCTATATTTAACCATTACATTATTAGATGTTGACTATATATCAGTATTTTTTTTCTCTCTCTCTCTCACTCACTCACTCACTCACTCACTCTCTGATAGATCTTGGGATATGCGCCGCTTACCTACCCATGCTGTCGTGTCGTTTGTACCGCGGCGACATCAATTTTAGTATTTAAGCATCTTGTCCAAAGTTTCAAACATAACGACAAATTGAGGAAGTATCAAGCGAATGCGTGCTGGAAACAACATGGCGTTTTAAACAAGGTTACGTGGGCGGTATTTGGAATAAAATTGATGTAAAAAGATAACTAACCTGTATAACGATGCCGAGGGCACGTTTTGCTTCTTCGAGAAGGCGGTAATGACCCTTCAGTACAAATAGCCCTACTTAACACGAGTCAAACATTTACCTATGGCGAGAAAAAGAAACCTCCTTCTCATATGTACACGGATTTCATTTTCAGTCTCCCGATCCCCTTCTTATCGCGGCTGCGGCGTTTTATTCGTAACTGTTGTTGTTTGAGATGAATGCTTCGACGACCCGTGTTTAAACTGTATAGTGATATGTTAGGCTTTGCGAATAGTTTCGTCACGGGGGAAGATTATATTCAGCATTCAAATACTTCACCCTCTACATCAATCGTGTACGTGCGCACGCGGGCGTGTGCGCGTATGGTAAATACGATGAAGTTACGACCCGTGTTTTTGTTATGCGCACTTAGAAATGTGACTGACAGATGATACATGGTATTAGTCTCAAGAGCGATGTCGACAATATTTACCAGCAAGTTTTGTTTAAATAGAAAGAATGATGAGCAAATATTGACTGATTTTGAAATCCTATAGAAAGGATGTATTAGAAAGTATGTCGCATGGGACACCGTGATTTTCACTTCTGTGGCTAATAATTAAATAATATGAAGCCTGAAATCTCGTTTCTACATGTTTACACAAATGAACTTGAGCTGTCCCTCGAAGATGTTGTAATTGTGTAGATAAGAATAGTCATCTGTCTCTTATCATTTTTGGCGGGAACATGCATTGAACTTAAGTGACAAGAGAGACCAGAAAGAAGACCCAGCATGGCATTGTTCTAATTCATCTCGACACGATTCGTCTTTTGTTAATTTTGAACTTTATGCACATTTCCCCCTCTCTCCCACTCATCCATTGTTGTCCCGTTTATTGTATAACTTCGAGAAATTGACAAGTCCCTGGTTCTGGCGAATGTTGACGTGGACGGATCTCGACGGGCAGCCATCTTGGGTGACGTCTCAAGAGACTGGGACTCGATCATATTCTATAACAGTCCGGCGAGCTAACTAAATTAAACCATTCTTCATTTTTTACCTAAATCTGGTGTCATGTTGGGAATCGACGTGGAGTCTCTGCACCGGTGGTATATTTGAATACAGGTTGGGATTTTTTTGGTTAAGGGTCAGCTTGGATTGATCAATCATTCTTGAAATCCTTCGAGAGTTCCTTGACGTAAAGCTTGACTACCAGACCGGGTCTTTTATGTCTGCCAGTCTTGGAGATGCGTCGCTATTGTGACAATACAAAAGTAATCAGGCTTGATTGCCTCGTAAGACAACGACTCGTCATATCCACAGCACAATGCTCTCAGCTGTTAAGCCTCGGCGAGTAGCTGGGACTATGAGGGATGACCATCGCCTACAATACGACCAGAAACAAAAGACTGGTGGATGACATCCTTGAAAATCTGGCGCACGTGGTCTTCATGCATTTCACGCAGTGCTCGTGAATTTCAATTGTTGTCCGATACAGTGACCCTTCACCCATGTACGGATGCTCTCGGGCCGAGCCGCACGTGATGCTCGTGCATTTCGATTGTTTTGAAATGGGATGACCAATCGTCGTTGTTTAACCTTTGGTCCTCTTCAGATGGGAGGACTGTATGTAACAGAATAGGACACGAACGATGTGTGGTTAATGAGTTTATCAAACTCTTCCCATTCTGTTGTCGTCTGTTCGAATTCGTTCCTAGCTATTGTTGTCCGATGCCCTACAAACCGAAGACTAATAACATCTGATGAACAAATAATCGTCCTTATCTTCTTTAAGGACCCGGGCGTCTGTTCCTCACTTATGCCATCATGGCATCACAACACCAATCAAACTGATTAGTTTTGCTAGTTTTACATCAACAGTATATTATACATACTATTCGTGATTTGAACTATTCTCATACGTCGAAAATATCATTTTTCTATTACTTAGTATGCTATAAGATACGATTACAATATAACCCGAGATTAGCGAAGGCATATTACAGATTTCAGAATTCATATTTGTATGCTTTGAGATTAATAGATTATGAAATGTAAGATAATATTATAGGAAAATCATGTATACATATTTACGTGGTATACGAAGCATCGCGCCATTCAAAACCTATTCATGTATACGTACAATGCTATCTAGGATAATCACACACTAGTATATCCTTTTGTCTTATCGCCTACATATGTATTTTTTATTATTTTTTAAATTGGGGTTTAGAGTCTGACAAGACCAAGGATGCTAACTGCATTGCCACTCTACAGACATCGTATCCTATCAATATCGCGTCAGAAAGGTAACTTTCGCGAACATTGATGTCGGGCCCCCGGGGGCCTACATATGTAATTTAGGTACCAATTGCAAAGTATAGGCCTAACAATGACACTAACAAATCCATGTATGCCATCACCTTCTTGAGATATAATGCACTGAAAACGATCCAAATAACCACGTCATGCCGACCATCATCGGAAACTGAGCTGAGTCATGCCTGCGTCGTCTTTCTACAACATACATTTTCTTAACGCAACACCCCCGTCGTACATTTTAACCCAGAGAGCCCAATTCTAGGACGATAGGTCATGTTAGTTCACGGATGCTATTAGTATGTGGTTCGCCAATTCTAATCTCCAATGATGATCCACTATCCATATTAATCCCTGTTTCTCCATCAAATATTATCCAAAGCCTCCCTCCCCTCCCCCCAGTACCCAAAAAAAATAAAATAATAATGATAAATAAATTAAATTAAATTAAATCTCCCTCCGTCAGTGCACCATTAAAACATGTATCCCGCACCTGCTGACACGGCAGTCAATTACGATTTCTGCATAGACGACGTGCATTAAAGCTCCAGTCACTGTCTTACATTAACATGGCTATATCAGGATACCGGAATGCTTTAAATGTCCTCGGATAATCCCTACTTCTCCCCGAGAAATTACTCTAGGCTCGCTCGCTGCATGCAAGAGAGACGGTGAGAGTGCTTTGCGGTCTTTCACTCCACTGTCGTCTAGCGTCCAAATGCTGTAGTGGGCAGATTTGATAGGCAAAGCCTTTTAGTAATCTCAAACCCGGAAGAGTTCCTCATGGGGTCTGGCAGTGCAACACTGATCTGTTAGAGTCTATCTGGACGGTAATGAGGTGAATTTAGCAGCGTTGTGTTGTGTAAGACCACCGTTGGTCTGGCACTACTGGCTTTTAACCATTTCTCAGCTGGGTGGCATTAAACATGTTAGAGAGCTCTTCTTGTGACAATTCCAGCAAGGAGATGGTTAACTCCATTAAGGGAGGAAAACTGGGGTATCTGGACCAGAAAAAAACTCTGGGGCAGAGAGTATCTGCACCGGAAGTTACTATGGTCCAGAGAGTATCTGCACCGGATGGTACTATTGTATCATTTCTCTAACCTCTCGTATGTACGGAGAAGCCACATATAACGCTCTCGTAAGTTCTCGATCGCCATGTATAAGATATCGCATTTTCGAGAGCCCTGTGTTCTTACATAGTGGACAGGAGAGCTTCGAGAAACGATACCAAAGCGGGAGAGCTTCTGATGGCTTGAATTAGACAGCCGGACACGGGAGTTGTGAGGTGTAATCGATGGCACGGTAACCTCTGCCGGTGCCTTGAAGAGAAGCAATTTGCCTTCGGTGATGTTCACATGGGGTTTGAACAGAGATCTGCGTTCTTGGTTCAGAAGCTGTGTGACAAATGCCATCCATCACTTAAAGATGGTCAGTCGGGAGGCGGAGAAAGTTTCTGTGATTTGGTCCTACTTTTGTTAGTAATAGTTTTTTTCTTCATGAGAATAGGTTAGAGAGAGAGAGAGAGAGAGAGAGAGAGAGAGAGAGAGGGGTGTGTGGAGAAGATGATACCATATAGTGCAGGACAAGAAGTTAGGAGATTATGAGATATAGAAGAAAGACCGAGTGCAGTGTGTGTGTGTGACTGAGGGAGAACGAAAGACATTGTGTGTGTGTGTGTGTGAGAGAGAGAAGGAGGAGAAAGTGAGCGATAATAATCAATGATATATTCTCTGAAACTCGTGAATAGACTCATTCAGTTCGAAACAGACATACCTCACACCCCGTTATCCGTTTAGTAGCTTTAAACACGAATACAAGCTATTTAGTCTCAGAGAGAAGAATCGTATTCTTCATCAGCCTTTCCTCAGGCCTCGAGGAGTGAGAGTTATGCCACAAAACTTACGTATTTTCCCAGAAGATGACTATCTGCAGGTGATACTATATCTGATCATATCTTTATAGCATCGTTAGTATTCCAGAGACACGTCGAACATTTCTCGCCAGTGCATCGGCAGTTCTTTCAAAGACGACAGCTGCGATTTGAAGACAAAACGAGATGTTCCGCACTTTTTCACCAACACAGCACGCGCTGCACTTGCCAGGACGTGAAATAGAATCCGAGTTCACTTCAGCAAGACAATCTAGAGTCTGCGTTTTTGTGTAGCTTGTTGAAGTATTTATTGCACTGCAGCCATGTGCATTACGTGTCGTTTTCGTCCAAGGGAGGGGTGAGGAGATAAAAAAAAATGCGAGACACATTGTTTGCCGGTGCCATGATCTGTGGGTAAAGAGTTCGCAGCATCATAACATTTGTAACCTTGTTTTGCAAGAAAACTCAGGATACGTAGCTGTTTATAATGCTAGTATATTTATTATGAATGTTACAAGTATTATTGAAAAACTTGGCATACTACTTATTTCTTTAATATGGAATCGGTCATTTAACTTCAGTTTGTAAACTATGGCAATATTCCGGAGATTACAATTGTATTTTCTTAATTTAGAATGATGGTTCTATTTCATTCTTCATTATGCTTTATGATTCCCATGAAATACGTCTACATTCCTTGGTCCGTCAGTACCAGCCGGTGCTCGCAGGTTTACTGCAACATTCCTCGATACGGAGGTTGTAGGTTTCCTTCTGCCCTAAACTCACAAGCCGTGATATAAGTGAAAGATTGTATATATGTTTCTTTAGTTAATCATATGAATGTCGTATTTTTTGTTAATTATATAATGATTGTCTATATATCAATTCATGTAAACAATTGAATCATGATTGTCTTTATATTCCTGTTGATAATTGAATTGTGTCGGGATTTTCTTTATGTTCTTTCTAAACAATCACGCACGATTGTCTGAATTTTCCTGTGACAATCAAGACATAATGGATATATATAATTCAGTAGCAATCCTTACATGATTGTCTTACATGTTCATGCAGTTGACCGACATGATTGTCTACATCACTGAGGTCACATGGTTATCTACATGTTCCTGTGGGAATTCTTACATTGCCTAATAATAATAATACTCCTGCATCCATCATGTCATAAATGCCTGAATGTTATCTTGACAACCATGATTGTTAGGAATGTTATCGTGACAATCATTATTGTATATGTCTTCCTGAGGGCAATACCGACTAAACATTCGAATTCTACGTTCCGCGGCGACATTCATTGCGGTGTCACTATCTGCGACAACGTTAAAACGTTGTTGTCGTGACGCCGTTCTGCTATATCGTAATATTGTAATATCGTTGACAATATCTTGAAGGCAATTTGTAATAACGATGTCTGATCACGGATTTATCTCAGGACCAAGAAGCGCCGTATAAACAGACCCGCTAACCCAGTAACACGAATATCGATCCGTCTTGTCTTGGCACCGTAATAGGAAACCGTCGCTATATTTAGCAAGCAAATGTTTGACGTTTACATTTGGCAGACACTCACCATATACAGTGACCTTGAATGTCTGACTAAAATAGAACATTCGGATGTAAGTGGAATAGCATTGATTAAATATACCTAGCACAGATCCTATAGACAGTATATGTAATAAAGTACATTCTAATACAAGTGATGTTCTAATATAAATATTGAGCTCACAAATTTTCTGTCCACTCTCTCTCTTCTCTCTCTCTCTCTCTCTGTCTCTCTCTCACTCTCTCTCTCTCTCCCACTCTCTCTCTGTCTCTCTCTCTCTATGTCTCTGTCTCTCTCTCTCACTCTCTCTCTCTCACTCTCTCTCTCTTCTCTCTCTCTATGTCTCTCTCCCTCACGAGTTTCAGAGAATATATAATTGATTATTATCGCTCACTTTCTCTTTATCCTCCTTATCTCTCTCTCTTTCTCTCTCACACACACAATGTCTTTCGTTCTCCCTCACACACACACACACACACACACACACACACTGCACTCGGTCTTTCTTCTTTATCTCATAATCTCCTAACTTCTTGTCCTGCACCATATGACATCATCATCATCTCTCTCTCTCTCTCTCTCTCTCTCTCTCTCTCTCTCTCTCTCACACACACACACACACACACACACACTGGTGTTGCTACACATAAATTTGAACAAGTCTGTCATACTTACAGTGTATATCGTTTCAAAGAATATTCCCGACATCAACATCTAATGAAATGCCGAGGCTATTACACATTAACTCACACCGCACCACTGATTAAGCTCTCCGTACATAAACTTACCTTGTAGTTGTTTAGGTTTACCAATGTTGCTTCACTTGGCATTGACATTAGAGTAAGTGATTATCGTCTAATATAGTATCAACTTGCTATCGAACGTGCCGTAACTGTTTCGTAATTCTGGCCAACTCGCGTCTAACACCGTGTCATAAGTCGCGGTCCAATTCTGAGGTAACCAGCCCATTACTCGTCTACGTGGCCCTATTGTAATGTCCATTTCAATCGCACAGTTGTCATTCAATGTCAAAACGGTGTCATTTTCGGACCATGCCGTTTGTCATGTTACGGCAAGCGCGTAACATTGCCACCAAAGCCGTCCTCCTTCGATAATAACCAGGCATTTTCCTACTCGTTTGTGTCGTGTGAAGTTGAGCGTAGGTAACTAGCGGTTTGATGTCTCGGAGGCGGGGAACCGCGTGCAAATAATGAATGATCTGCGCATGCGCCGATCGTTGACATATTGATGACACCATCTTTTTCAAGAAAGACATCAGGAAATTGTTAAAAGTAATATGCTTTATAAAAATATCTTCAAAACAGTATTATTTAATAATGTAAAACGTGATGGCATATTCAGTGTTGCTTCAAATTTTACCTTCAGTATATGTGGTTTTCAATTTGCTGTCTGTCTGTCTTTCTTTCTTTCTGTCTTTCTGTCTGTCTGTCTGTCTGTCTCTCTCTCTCTCTCTCTCTCTCTCTCTTCTCTCTCTCTCTCTCACACACACACACACACACACACACCGCTCTTAATATAATCATCTCTGTATTACGTTAATTCCAACAGTCTTGTACATCGGAAGTCTTGTGTATTTTTTATAAGCCGACAAAGTCGATTGCAGTTATATTAGATGACACATTGCATTGCATTGCATTTTCGCTGTAACGAAATACTATGACAACTTTCCGCGGATGACAGTGTATACAATAGATAATTGCTTATCAACGCATGGTTTGCGTTGTGGTCCAGATGTTGTGAGATTGCTTCAAAATACGGAGGTCCTGGGGTCGAGCCCGGATCATGCCATCGTGTATGGCTATTTAGCAAAATGCTTAGATCCACACTGCTCCAGTCCACCTAGCTGTAAACGGGTACCCGGTAGGATGAGATGGAAGTGTGAAATTAATGTTATCCTTCTAGCGCCTGAAATGGCAGGTTGCATGCTTGAAGGTGAACTGAGTGCTCATTGGTCCATTTACCGGGCTGATTGAGTGAATTATTGTTTTACGTCACAGTGGGAATCTTTCACACATACGTGACGCTTACAACCATTTACCGGGGTAATGACAGTGTAGCGCTTAGAGCATGATTTCGAACATGAGCATAGCGCAATATGTGTACATTAACATTATTACGTTTCTCAGGTTTTATCATCAAATTTGAAGGAAAATTGGCACATTTTGATCAGTACCAGACATGAGCAAGTATAGGACCAATGAGCATTGCGCCCACAGGCAGTGTTCAAAGGAAACTACGATCTCCGATCTGTTCTGTATAAAGAGAAGAATGGTGCCCGTTTTGAGAGTTCTCTCCCTTGTCTTCTTTAATGTGTAACCCAGACACAAAGGGTTCCCCCGGAAATTATACACCGGCGATTGAGCGTTTCGCCAACGGCTAGTTTTACTTCCGACGTTCACAGGGAGTTGCCAATCTCGAGTTTTTGTAACAAAGATGGAATGCCGTCGTACAAACTACTCCCTTTTTATCAAGACTCATCACGCGCTTACAAACGAGACACCGTCAACGTACGTTATAGGCCTCCAAGGACGACGGAAGGCCCATTTTGCAAACAAATATTGGAGAATGGTTGAAATTCCTTTCTAATTAAGAGAAAATGTTCCAGTTAAGTACACAGTACTGTTAAATTGACGTAGAGCGTCGGGTCTGTTTTGTAAACATGCTGAAAATTTAACCCACGTAATGAAAAGACTTCGCGGCTTGCTACGCCCTGGCCACGTGCGGCCAGATTACTACGCGCTAGGGGCACGGAGTGTGCGTGTATGTCTGGGATGTTGACAGTAGACGCATCGTGTTTTGTTTGTATTTTACTCTTTGAATACAGGTCAGAAGTCTCGACATTGCAAATAGCCGCCTCAAGTAGTCAATTATACGATCCAGCTGTTACGTTGAGGAACTATATACCGTTGTTAGAATGTCTTCGGCGAGTGTGCGGACATATAACAGATGACACCCGCCCTTATTATGTTATGCCCATGGTTTTGAACTATACTTTACATACCAGCCCTGATCAGGGATTTTATGTGATAAAATATGGCTGTCGATTTTATCTTTAATAATAACAACGGCATACGGGTACATTCAGTTACGGTAATGGGTAATATCGCAATGCACACAGCATTCATAACTGTCAAATATCGACCATTTTTCTCGTGTATGCATTTAATTCTCTGAAGATGGCGTCTTTCAATCAAGTTTCACTTGAGATTGGAAACGTGTTATCCGGAAATATGTTCCCGTTGAAACTGGGTAACAATATTGGCATTGTAGATGACGTCGTGATCTTAAAAACGCCGTAGGGGTCAATGCCAACGTAAACGTAATACGTTACAGAGAACAACTAAGAAACGATACATTCTTTTCCATAATTAAGTCAAAATCCCGGCCCAGAGATTACGAACCTATTTGAGTACGATCTTATGCTAGAGATTAAATTTTATATGAACATTTGTGCTTTCCACTACGATGTACGTCGTACTATGTATCGATGAAGCAACGTGCAATTCGATGGTCTGTATTGTGTAGATGGAGAATGGCGGAAACCCTGTGTAGCTATCCCAGAATTCTGAAGCATAGAAGCATCAGGCCTACCAATGAAAACTGACGTCCGAAACCGTAAAACATTCATATGACTACACTCTACTTAGAATCTGAAGAGTTCTACATAGAGTTAGTGACTGAACATGTAAATTCTTCATCATTCACCACAGATCAGCTTCATAAAACAGAATCTGCAACATGTTTGATATTTTCTATGTTTTACGAAGCAGATCTATGGTAAATGAAGCGGATATAATATTATGGTGAATGATGCAGAATTTACATTTTCAGTCACGGGTTTTATATAGAATCCTTCAGATTCTGTGTAGAGTCAGTGCAGTCATAATTATGCATGGTTTAGGGTTTCTGATGTCAGTTTTCATTGGTAGACCTCAGTACGTTACAGAGTGCATTCTATGTTGTGCTGGGCAAGTATTCAAAGATCTGTCAGACTAACTGGATTTCAGATTTGTCATGACGTGATTGTTATCGTAATAGAACTCTTCCGTACAAAAATATTAAGAAAATGTTTACTAAAAGAAAAGCCATTGTTATGGTGACAAAGGAAATGGAGCTTCACAAAACTTTATTATAGTACGTTAACCCTAGATGTACTATAAATTGTTACAGTTAGTAACGCTGTCTTCCGATGTTTTTAATAAGAATTTGGATGTTGTTAAAATCTTGGATTTGCATGCATCCGGTAAGGTAATGTTTTGTTTTTTTTTATAATTAGAATTCTGTGAGTGATTCATTAAGATTTACAATCATGTGTACTTTAATCAAACAGGGTGTACTTTAATTAAACAGGGTGTACTTTAATTAAACAGGGTGTAACTGGACGTTTTACAGTCAGCGTGTTTCCTTTCTGTACAATAACGGGATTGCCGAATTTGCCGTGTCACAATGCGCTGTGCTTCTAGCAGTCGTGCGTTTGCATTAGCTCGGCGGTTATAAGAGGTGCACTTGTTTGTTCCAAGTGAAAGTTGCCGGCGTAGTTCGAAGCGCACACCGTGTGTATTATGTACTTGAAGCTTATTCCTGATTAGGACGAATAAACAGACAGGGATGCAGAAGCGAGGCCAAAGCCTGGGACAACACACCTACACGTGGTCATTAAGTGCAAAACAAGGGGGATAATTCGACCTTTTTAAGATCCTTTTTCTTGAACATAATTCATTGTTTTGGACATAAACACATGAACTTTTGGCCAATTTAAATTGCCAGGCCTGGCTGATGTACACGGTATAGAGAACGTTAATTATAAAACAACGTCACCACGCAACCCGGATCTGTCATTAACCCAGCTGTACAGCCGATCCGTCGTGATTGATTTTCTTAATTGTGGCTAGTCTATTATCTGCTGGGTTCACTGAATTAACCAAGCATACACCACTGCCAGGTTAGAAATAGGAAAAATAATCTGATGAAGTACGTGGTTTCTACGGTTTTAGAAAGAACTAATTTGGAAAAGTAATGCTATTGTTCGTCATGAACACGCATATTCTCGCATAATAACGTTGTATAACGTGGACCTATGGTAGTTGATTATGTACTGAATCGTCCCCTCTCTCTGTGGCATATTGGGTTTAACAATAGATGTCTAATGTAAAAAAAATAGATGTCTCACAAAAAAAAAAACTGTACATTAAAATATATAATTATTAAAGAAGCATTATTGATCATGACAGCTGCCGTTGATTCTAGTGTCCTTAGAACACGTTAAAATATAGTCTATGTCAATTTGAGCAATGTCAAACTATCAAGCAAAATTTTCATACTCTTAATGTTTTTTTATTTCACTAGCATTCGAGGACTTATTTGTTTTGACGTACTGGACACGTTATATTGAAAACCCAAGTTAAAATAGTTTTTGATTCCCAAAGAGTCCTCGTCTTCAATTTGTATATATATATATATATGACTCATTTCTACTTGGCATATCGCAATAAATGCCAAGACGAAACACGCCTCCTCATCTCGTTAAGAAAATGATAATCTTTAAAGGAATAAGGTCCGTGTGAGCACCCATATAAAATGATGATGACCTGTAAGACCTTTTTTTAACAACAAAAAAACGAGGTATTGTCACTTTAATAGTGTTTCCTTGCCCCTGCAGCCAGCTTAGTCCTCACTGACAAAGATTGTATTAAAGCAGTACGGCCGGTGATCCCAAGACCCACATCCGTCGTACGGGCGAGCCATCGATCTCTTTGTTCTGATCTCACTAGGTCATGTCCACGTCTCATGGTCAGTGACAGGTCCCGGGGGGCCGGACAATGGTCGACGTCCCCTAAGAGAGGGCACTGGAGTATGGGGTCGACGCTTCTCGACAGATTCGACGTTGATTTCAGGGTGTTTTTTTCAGCGTCCAGTGGTGTTAATGCGTCGACTTTGCAATTATCCCGACGTAGGATATTCTTTAGGGGGCTTTTCAGGGTCGTGTCCCCTCCCCGATGGTCAGTCGCGAGGGATAATAGGGAGTTGTCGTGTTAGAAGGATCGTGGTGTGTTAGAAATGAAGTATTATGGCTTCGATCGGCGGGGTGTAAATTTTGGGGTCAACTGTTCAAGCGGAAATGTCAAGAGTCGAAAAATGCACCATCATTCTGTGTAGATGACCAATGCTTCGATTGAACAGTGTGGAGAATCGGAATCCTAGATTGCATGATTTATGGAAGTAGCTATACGCCTTAAATTTTCTTAAGTGACCATTAGGGTAGTTGAGAAGTAGAGTAGAAGGTGACGTGGTTAATTGTTTTCTGTTTTCGATTTCATGTGAAATAAATATATTGTGAATTTACAAAATGCCACATTGGTGGTATAACGCTTGAGAACATTTGTCATGTTTGCGGAAACACAAGAACCCGTGACGATTTTCCGATCTCTTGCTTCATAATCATGTTAAAAGAGAGAATATTACGTGAGATTTACACTATTTCGTACGCTACAGGTAATGGATTTGAATCATCCTGTGAAACAATTGGTCAATGCCTGTCATAGATTTATACCAGGAGAATTAGGCATGTGTTTCAGAGAATGGCATAGCCGTCACATGTATATTGTCCGTGTAGGGTATTTTCTCAATTTAGCAATATTATAATAATGTTTTGTAGACCATATCATTCGCAAGGAATCGACACGATTTAAATGATGTCCAGCCTACGTAGTAATGACCAACGTCCGGTAATCCAAGCATCGTCTGACCTTTGACCTTTGAGATATTCCCTGGAGCTCGATCACAGAGGAAATCACGTGATCCGCTAGACCATGGAATATGATAGTTCCAAAATATCGTTGCCAGTCTGGGTCTGTAATTGTTATTGAAGTTATTATCATTAGAATACAGCTTGTCACTGTCAAGTATATTTGTGGGAGACTTGGTGGTTGTATAGAGACTGCCGTAGGGGAGACAGGACTGTATCGGCTTTGGGATGACACCAGTCTAAGTCTCAGACTTTATTCTGAACCAAAATAGTCCTATTCTATATATCTGCCACAAACAGTTACAGCAAGTCTGGGGGGTAGTGGTAAAAGCTTCTCAGTTGTTCCATTCATAGAAATATAATGCCAATCATTGTTAGTAGACACACTGGACAGATTCCTGTGTGGTTTTGTCCTGCTCGTGGTTACATATTGACATTTTCGAGTGTCACATCTTTGGTCAGATTGTTTTGTGAAGATGTAGAATATCAGTCCGCGAACGTACTTGAAACTTCTTTCTCAATTTATACTGAAGGTAAAATTTGAAGCAACACCGGTATTTTTTGGAAGATGTATAACTTAAAGTTTAGTATTTCTTGGAATAAGATAATTTTCAATGTCTAACGTTTAGAACTGTGATATTTGAGAATTACTTGTCAATATTAAGACATTTGATTAAATTGAAAAGTAAGCATGTTATGTTTTGTTGAAATGTAGGGTGTATTTCAATCAAAACCATAATGCAGAAAATGTCTGCGAAAAATGTTAGAAAATGTAAAGGATACTGTATGGTATCTTGTTGGAAAACGTTTATGAGTGTTTCATTGTGTCAACAGTTCAACAATTTAACAATAGTTGTATACATTGCACTCAATAATGGGTATAATCACCTCAGCTCCAAAACAGTTCTTGACATCATTGACACATTGATGACACCATCTTTTTCAAGAAAGCCATCGGGAAATTGTTAAAAGTAAAAATATCTTCAAAACAGTATTATTTAATAATGTAAAAGGTGATGGCATATTCAGTGTTGCTTCAAATTTTACCTTTAGTATATGTGGTTTTGTAAGAATCTTCTCATAGGTATTAGTTTCTCTCTTTTGCTGTCTGTCTGTCTGTCTGCCTATCTATCTCTCTCTCTGTCTGTCTGTCTGTCTGTCTCTCTCTCTCTCGCTCTCTCGCTCTCTCGCTCTCTCGCTCTCTCGCTCTCTCGCTCTCTCTCTCTCCTCGTATGTTTATGTCTGTACTTATTTAGTGGCATATTACATCAGCAAGTAAGTCGTATTACAACTGCAGGACAATCAAAAGCTAAGGCAATCGATCGATATGTCCTTACATCAACATAGGTATGCATATCGTATTAAAGTACAAAGGGTGTGGCAAATTCGTGTCGTATCAGCAGATACTAGCATTTGTTCAAGTAACATTGCTACAAAGACCCTATATTTTCAAAGGCATGCATGCTTAACAAACAGTATTACCGCGTGATAAACACACCCTACAAGCAAGCGAGATTTAACGCATTCTATAAAGAATATACTTCCTTCCTTTTGCTCGGACATAGGTCCGATCGGTCCAAGCAAATTAGTATGTCCACCTCATCTTATGTTATGACCACCCGGCAATCGCTCCCCCTACAATAGCCGAACCTAGCGCGTGATTTGGAGTGTTATCTTACCGAAGGAAATAAAGAAATCCGTGTATTTTTGTGGGTGTAGATAAACACATCTCATTTGCTTCTATAATGGTATCACACGGAGTAACTCCGGAGCTGGGAAATACAGTCGCATTGTTTATGCATGGAATCTTTTCACTCCGGTTAAATGGATCCGGTTTTCTTAGCTTATGAACAGACGGCAAGACTGGAAATTTAATTTGTTTGTTGAAAATACTGGAATTTTATTTTGCATTACTAAGTAATTGTGTGGATTTTTTTTTAGTGTCATTTTTTCTTCTTCCAGTGTTTGGATTGGGAAAGTGTTTGAAGAAGAAGATGATGTAGTCTCAACACGAGCATATACACTGGATTGGATAACCATGGGAGTATTGGAAGTAGTAATGCCCATCTGAGAGATCAAGTGCGCTTTCATTGAAGACACAGGTAAGTTAGTATAAATACATATAATTAATTTGTCATCTGATCTATGTTTCACGAAAGGAACGTACTGTAGTTCGGACGCAAATCAGGGATAATGCCATCATGGTTTTAGCCTACTATCTAGGAAATGGGGTAAATCTAGATTTGGGGGGAATCTTGGTCCGTCAGTACCAGCCGGTGCTCGCAAGTTTACTGCAACATTCAGCGCTACGGATGTTGCGGGTTTCCTCCTGCCCTAAACTTATAAGCCGTGATGTAAGTGAACGAATCTTGAAAATGGCTATAAATTTCAATTTAAAAATTAACAATAAGAGATTAAATTATTGATTTACTCTACGTCTACCAGCACGACCCTTTCGTGAAACGCAGGTCTGTTCTCGATGTTCCTGTTCAGCTAACCAATTGTATCCCCCGTAAACAAACCAGGATATAAGACTACCATTTCTGTTTTGCAGGTTTCTCAATTGTATAGTACATTCTTAAAAGCTTCAGTTGTATGCGTTCAATTATATTGGGAGAATACTGACGGAATATTGGTGCATAGCGAATGAACAAGATGAATGCATAAGCGGACCCTGGGTGTAACCCCTTCCCCACCACCACGTTTTATCCCCCCCCCCTCCCCCGTCCCTTTTACAAAAAGTTAATGGACCCGCCTGTGTTGAAGAGATTATTCGGTGCAGATATAATCGGTTTGATTCCATTCACAGCGTTGCACGTGTAGTCCCAATGAAATATTCATTGCTGTTATTTGAGTATAATAATTATTTGAAATACCAGTTCTTGTTACATAGTTGCAATACCATAATTATAATGTGTACCGATGCATGTTTTGAGAGAATGCTATACTGATAATTCGGATGGAGTATGGTGCATATAGAAATTATCGATATATGCTGCACGTTCTTTCGGATTAACTTCAACTTGATTACGATGCACTTTCTCGCAAAGCGAGTAGATTGGTGATCATATAATTTCACGCATGAGTTCAATTCAATTGTAATGAATGAAACATGGCATGTTAATTTACAGTCGGGTTTGCTCTTTATTATTTTATAACGAGCGGGCAACTTTACCATTATCCATGTCACATTACGGATCGTGTGTGTGAAATTTTCATGATTACGTTTTTCTCAAACTAAACAGGTATTGCATTAGACGCCATTATACCATACACACAAGCGAAAGTAGCCGAAGCACTGTTGTGAAAATGTTTTTCAACCTACCTAAAATACGATATATCGATTTGCTATATCGTAAATCAATCTGGCCTTTGATGATCGGGGACATTAACCAAGATCAGTGGTTCCATTGTATAGAGATCTGACTCGTTGATCTGAAAGAAAAAGCCATTACATACCAACGAAAAACCCAGTTATACTTTATCGCATTCACGGTTCAGCTTCCCCAGGTTGTAGAATAAAAAAGTAATTACGTTTTATATCAAAGATATATTGACAGTACATCTTTTGTATTAGTGTTTTGATCACTTATTCATCTACGTGTGTGTGGTGATTTATGTTTTCTATTGACGTTTGGCAACTATGAGGTAATTTCTGGGTTAGGCTCTGTAATGTAAGTTGTTAATTTGGACACAAATAGCATCAACGATCTATTATTTTTACTGTGTAGCAGCTTAATACATTTTGTTCTGGACCAGGATTTGACAATTGTCTGGTAACAATACGAACTTCTGCCTGCCATATCCGTATGAACAGCAGAATCCATGATGGTTGGTTGAGCGAAATTAAAACAAAATATGGTTTAGACATTTAATTACGTAAGTAGAAAACGACATCGATGTAATTATAATTACATTAATTAAATATCAGCTTCTCCTTTTCCTCTTTAGAATCATCGTTATCTTCATCCAAGTCGTCATCATTTTGGGGGTGGGGTGGGGGAGTGTGGATGGGTGAGGGGGGATGGGCGTGTGGTAGTGGAGGGGATGTGATGGTGTGCATCTTCTGTGCATTTTTCTTTCAAAACATAACAACATTTCTAAAGATTGCGTGACAAAAATTATAATAAATGATGAAATTGCCACGGGACATTTCTCTTCAACGTCGTAGACGTTGCTGCCAGTGCAATTACTACTTCAACCTAATAAAATTATGTGTAATATTTAGAAGTCGGTTTGCATGCCTGAATGACAGATGTACGAGCGGTAATGATGATACCCCTGTTGGCAAGCAATATGCATGAAAACGGTCCCCTCCGGCTACGTCCGGGAAAACAATTGAAGACCCGGATCAGAAAAACCGGGCCGATCCACTGAAAAGTAGTGGCGCATTGTATTTGAGGTCACGTTGATGCCGTTGCCCCTTCAGATATCTTATTAGTGAACCACGGGATTCTTTAAACCTTTTCAATATTGCACATGGATTGCAGCACAAGTATGCAGAGTTTATTAAGGAAACAGGCAGAGAAGACGTCGTCGTTTTCTTTGTTACGTTTCTATAAATCTGCATTAATTACGTTGACACAGTTCACGGCAGTTCGGGTATAAATCGCCTTAATAATTAATGCATTAATAACTTGATAATAAAATTATGATCTGTGAGTTGAATACACTTAAACAATTATATTTAAGAAATAACAGGATATGGAAAATATATTATGTGACATTTAGCTTTGTGCATGGATGATTTGGTACGTAGTGATTCGTAACAACAGTACAATGACATCGGATCATAAATAATGTGTCTTAATTATTATAATCTTAACCTTTTAAATGCAATTAAATAATTTAAACGACGAAAATACCTCGCAGCGTAATATTGTTTTTGTCCGTCAAAACATTTCAAAGTGTACTTTTAATGTATTTCCATAATTCTTATCGACCTGTTTTATTGTTTATTCATTTCTTTTATTGGAGTGATGATTAAAAAGACAAATAAATATAACACTCCATTATACGGCATTATAACAAAGCATAGAACAATCGGAACATCACATGCTCATGTTTGATCTCAATCCGACTCCAAATGGTCTAGATATGGTGTTTCAGTAGACTCCGCATCACAGCATGTAATAGGAAAATCTATCATGAGTGATCGCCTAATTTCGGTGTGTGGACATTATGGTGACATCTAAAGCTATAAATTACGTTACATTCGTACACATATTCCACGGTTTCGTAACTATCTGAGTGGCAAAGAGACTTTTGTCGGCTAGACAATAGCCGTGCTGGCTGGAACCCTGGGACCTGTTCCACAGAACAATTGTAGTGCTACGAGAGTCGTAACTCTTTGTTAACGTATAGGAGTTACGACTCTTGTAACGCTACGATAGTGAACGGGGCTCTGAATGGTAAACCATAAGTGTATTTCTTATTTAAACGTAACACGCCCGTACACACACATGTACAAACACACACAAACTGTGGCAATGGCCTTTAGCCTCTCGGGTTAATATTTAATTTGAAATGGTTGTGAAGTATATTTTACGACGTCTTTACATATTACATAATAACTAGCTATGTTTTTTGTTTTTGTAAAGCAGTGGCCTTTGGGATATATCTACGATTAAAAATGCCGATTCTCTTAGTTGAACAGAACAAATACATCATAAAATGCATAGATTAAATGTGTTCTACCAGTAGACCTCGAATAATCCAAAGACTAATGGTATTATACAAAAATGTATATGATTTAAATATATTTTTATTCAAAAAAAATAATGAGGATTGGTAATCAAGCTGTAAAGCTTATTTTTATACCGCTCCTCGATGATAAGTCTATATACAGCGTCAATTGACTATCAGGCTTTTATCCCTCCATAAAACCAGCCTAATATGCAAACCCGCTTAGACACATACATGTACATACATATAATTGAACTATTTCACTCTTTACCTCAAATTCTGCGAAACACGACATTTGCCTAAATACTCTTCTAGTTCAAGCCGAATGTGTAATCGTTTTCGCGTTGGTGTCAATGACATCTAGCAAATAGCAACTGGGGAATAGGCTTAGTGTTGCAATCATACGGCTCAATGTAGAAAGCAAGACAGATTACGAAATCATGTTACGTAGCAAACACGTAGTTTACCTTTAAAAGGGGGAACACTCGAGGTACGATTACGTAGAAAACAGAGGCTACGTGGTAATTAAAGGTGTCTGGCGAAACTTCGGCAGGCGTGTTATTACCGTGGTCTTCTCTGTGTTCATGGATGGATCCATTGTGCAATGACATTGACGTAATTTGCAATAACACAGCTTATTATTGATGAATTGATGTTTCCCTATGGATAACTGAATTAAACTTTACACACTTTGTCTTGATGAAACTATATGCTAATTTAGAGATTTATGCCTTTAACTTATATATTCATAAGGTAACATTCCTATCTTCTTGTCTATAGTGTGTTTACAATGTACATGCATAAACAGTGCTAATGGTATGTTCAATGGTGCTTGTTCAACTACATGCTATTAGCTTTATCTATGCTTGACGTATTAAAGCCACACTTCCTCATTATTCTTTTTTATGATGACCATGTTTGAAGCAAGTAGATGCAATGTATAATCGTAACAGTGTGTCTTTGTCGATGACCTGTTTACATCCGGGTAACGAAGGTATTTTGCTAACTGGTTCTTTCTTGGATTGTCAGCGCAATTGGCTGTCAGTAAGAAGAAACCTAGTCTTATCTCTACGGTTTTCCGATCTCTCGTTGAAGTTGATCCCCTTGTGCTATTTGCAAGCTAATCCAACTAAAATACACAGATAATACTAGGTTGATGTACTTAACAATCTAGCTAACATACGCTAGAGTTCGGGACTAGGTGATAAACATGAAAGAAAGATAGTGGCGAGAAAGAAAAAACAACAAACGCTAGCAATCTATGAAGGTATTTTATCTTGTATCACCCTTTAGATCGGTTACACAGCCATATATACATGATTGCACACGTACAGGTTGCCAGGTGCATAGGTTCTCAGCGCACGGAAATGAAATGTACAAGTCTGCATAGGAAATGGATTTAACCTGTCAATAACGTGTATATCGACGAGCATGATTGACGTGTTGAAATTGACGATATGTCCTGTTTAGTGGCTAACGAGCACAAACACATACATGTGATACCGTGAGTATTAACATTACACAAGCATTGACGAGACACAAGCATTGACGAGACACAAAATGATGCAAGCACTAACGTGACAAAAGCATTAAACACGTGAAGCCTCGTTGCGAAACATCTTACGACAAGGAGAACTACTCGTCTATTGCATTACGAAGATCACCGTCATCTTCGTTAAGGAAATTGCGTACTTCTGTATATGTTATAACGGTATTTCTACGACATGCTTAAGCATTGTAACAAGGGTAAATGCCTTGCAATTTTGACAGAGGTTATCCTGTATAATTATAAAGCATTTACTAACTCAGCATGGCTGTGTCTTCGTCGTAGTTATTGTTACAGGAAGTCAGGCGATACACGTCGAAAGGAGAATCTCGCAAATGAGATACGAAACAAAGAGCAATTCCCCATAATATTGGCTCACAGTTAGAGAGCATATTATTATTATGCGCAGTTCTGTAGGAATATGTCAACACCAAGAGCAGGAATAGTCCACAGACTAATAAGAAAAGAAACAGGCAAACAGGAAGCAGGGAAGTATGATAATTGGAAGATACCGTTGTGATTTATTCTGCGGTCGCATACCGCTAAAAATTCACGTTTTGCATCGGCGTGATGGATTCATCGCCACGCTAGTCTCGGATCACTGCAGACCGCGAATTCTCCGAGTTCTGGGTATGTTCTGTTACGGTATGACGACAAGGATATGAGATTCCAAAGCGGGGGTCCAATTTGCATTCATAGCATTGGAATGTTTTTTTCTCCGCCGTTTCTGTTCGCTCGTACGTTATTAAGACAAAGGGTGATGTTTTCATTGAAATGGTGTGTTTGGTGTTTTGTTTCTCAGCATCGTTTTTGTTTGTTGGTGTTGTATAGTGTATAGTTCTGGTACAGTCATCATCTGGTTGGTCAAAGGAATACACTAGTACGTGTTTAGATTACTTTGTGTAATGACGACAATAAGTGGGGCGGTCTGACGATAGAGGATAATATATCACCGGATGAACAACAAAACAAAGTATAATATCTATGGTATAATACGAACAGATTTGTATTAGCTTAATATAAAATAAAAAGAAACAAACAACCAAATGTATAGAGAGAAAAAACAAAAAAAAACAAAAAAACAAAACAAACAAACAAAAAAGACTAATGATACATTAACACACACACACACACACACACACACACACACACACACACACACACACACACACACACACATACATACATACATAAATAAAAACAAACATATATATATATATAAACGACCGACAAAAATAATAATGCAAAGAGAAAGTTTAGTCTATATTGTCATCCACATTGATACATTATGTCTTCAGGACGTTGAGGACTGAATAGAGTATAGTCCTTTGACCAATATACACATTATCTAGTCTCAGCAGGCGTTTGTGTATAGCAGTCACAATACCAGTATAACCTGGACACGCCTACGCAAGCAACTGCCTTGAATGCACCTCACGTCGTCCTCGGGTCACCGGGTCAGCAGGACGGGGCCTGGGGTTCGAATCTGGCTTTCAGGGGGTCGGGGAATTACGAACACATTCTCACCTGCCCCACACTGCGTCCGCACCTAATGAGAGGAATTCTAGCACAGAAAGCTCGGTAATTAACTTACTTTCTCATTGTGGAAACCCCCTCTTGGGAGAATGATTGCGTGCCTTGTACGTTATAGCAATACCTGACAAACGGCCAGGAACATTCCATCTGCACACTAATTGGTGGAATAAGTGGTTAATCCTTGACTGAAGATGATCATACATGATACTAATTCAGCATTAACGGTTTGGTGTATATGGGGATGTTCAACTTTTAGTGTTTGCTTCTTTCTGGTTGATTGTACATAACCATTGGAGACATATGCTGATGGTTGAAAATACCGCAACATTAATATACATTTACGACTTGGGGAAACGCAGTTAGGAAATAAACTTAAATTCCCTTCTCAACACCTTATGAAGTATACAACTGCCTAGTAAGTAGAAGAGGCTATCGTACACACGCCCCTGTCATCCTTCCGGTTACCAATTCCATGCTCGGTGGACAGTTACGGATACTTTAGCAGTTATTTGAGCTTTGAAAACACTGCCAATACCTCACACAATATAGCACTTTCAATTGAAAACAATTTAACTGAAAACGTGATCAATAATTATTTATAATAAGGTCAAGCCGCAAGGTATACAGACAGTGTACCACGAATGGCGGTACACACTATAACAAATGTAAACACGGTTCCCGATTATACGTATCGCTATATAGTCTTGTGGGTGGTATTATATAAAGCTCTCTGGTATAAATCTCCAACACGAATTACTGGAGTAGTTCGCAATCAGCAATTTCATTCAAACAGATCTAGATATATACGTCCAGTATTGGCCGTATCTCGTATCGTTGACGGCAGATTAACGATTGTGTATTACAGCGCGTGGACTTGTTACTGACAGGCGATTTGTGAAATTGATTACAGTCGTGTATAGGGTATCCAATTAATGATCCCAACCTACTGTATAACAGCGATTCATATATTGGTTGTTTTATTTCGTTGAAGATCGTACTTTGTCTATACTAATTAAGATGCGCGTTCACACACGCGCATGCGCACGCTCCCTCAAATTGCCAACGGGCGTGAAACCGAGGCCATTTAATATTAACATTTATCCTTATTTTAAATTACATTGATGTCGAATGCACTTTATAATTCCATCATGATATTTGTAATTACTATCGAAACCTGAACATCCAGGTTATCCTATACTAGTAGTTGATATTATCTATGGTATATACTACATGCAAATAATTCAGTCATATGTCCTCTTGCAACAAGAAACAGCTTTCATCCGTCAAAGAACCATTTCCTCAAGGGTCTAGACTTGTTAAAATTTCAAAGTCGTTTGGTTGTAATCATAAAATAATAATTGACTTTCAACTTCCGCATTTGCCGAAAGTCGTAAGACGAATCCCAGGGCCTTTTGATCTCTTGACAAAAATAACCTGGGCCAATATGAGAACAGAAGTGAGAACGTCGCAGACATCTCGAGAGAACAGAAGTGAGAACGTCGCAGACATAACTCGAGAGACAGAAGTGAGAACGTCGCAGACATAACTCGAGAGAACAGAAGTGAGAACGTCGCAGACATATCTCGAGAGAACAGAAGTGAGAACGTCGCAGACATAACTCGAGAGAACAGTGATCAAAAAAGTCAACACATTGCGAAACGCGAGGAAACAACTTAAGGAATTTCAAATTATGTTTGTTCATTGCATTTTAATATTTTCTGCTAGACCTCAAGTAAGTCAAGTGTTTGTGCAAGGCAATTTCCGATTCATTGCAAGATAAGGAACCTTTTAAATGCTATCAGCTTTGATCGTACTGTTTGTGGGGCACGATGTCAAGAGAAGTAGATTTTAAAAAATTCTTCTTCATTACGCAATGAATATTGTGAAAGAATTTTAGCTTACTTTACGGGATTGCTTTCGGTTTGCAGTAAGTACCACTTAATGATAAGTGATAAGTGGTGCATTTAATGTAGGGTGAAGGTTGACACCAATATCCAGTGACATTTAAAAGGCATTGGCCTAAACATATATTGAAACGTGTTATAGTATTATATTAACAGGCTTTACCTAGCAAAAAGAAATATAAGCATTAAGGAGAATTGTCGTTGCCGACATGAAGCATTTTAAAACTTACAAATGCATGACTTAACAATATTTGTCGCGTGACAAAGCAATTAATCTATGTTTAATCCCAGGTTTTCTTTCCAAACTTTCATCAGATTATTGGAAATGATAGCGTATATAATTATTTTGATATGGTTACACAATGTTGTACGCGGTATATCGTTGCATTATCTGGTTGAAGCGTGTTGAATGCAATCATCGTGAAATCTGCACCGTTGAACTGACGGAAGCATTTGTTTCAAACGATCTCGTCGTCGCGTCTAGGATTATCGGCGTCTGAAGTCACAGGATCGATACCCAATACAACTACATAGGAAATCGGCCTGACAGCTGGTTTAGAGTAACCAAAGAAGAAGAAAAAACGTGGATAGAAACTCGTAATCAACGAGTGACATTTGACCTCTCCCACATGTTATTAAATATTACGCCGTCCAATAGCGTGTGTCATGATATTACGTCCCTGGTCGTCTACGATATATAACAAATTGAATGCATTGGCCGTCTATCAGTTGTCTATTGGCCGTCTATCAGTTGTCTATTGGGAATACATATTGGGAATATGATTCTGCTTAAACAATGCCAGTGCATAGAAGCTGTTACTTGCACATTTCAATAATTATATTGTAATCGATTTATGGTCGCAATACAGACAGCATTTATTTTATAAATATTTCACTGAATTGGATTATATCGAGAATTTTATTAATATCGTACGGGAACGAAATTCCCCTACGATATTAATAACATTCTCGAGAATTTTCCTCATGTCACCGAAATTCATTCCCACAGATGGATCCATCAACTCGATGATTCTGTGGGCATATTGTTCTATAACTCAATACGTTTAGTCGACGTGGAGCCAAAACATGAAAGAACCACTTCTAACCTTTAGCGTTCCCGCTGCAACAGTAGTGTGGTTCAAACAATCAGACAATGAAATATTTGGAATGCCTTTCTGACAGTATGACATCACCGCCATGACATGATATCAAAATGTATAATGTGTCGAATATATACGTTTGCCGTATAAATTAAATTCCATCAGTATAAAGTTGTAACTTTAGTTTCTGATGTAGCGTAGTCTTTGAGTCAGGAGGTTACTGAGGTAAATTTCATTTTAGAAACGTTTCCTTTTTATTTATTTCTTTTCACGTCAATTTGACATTGTCATATAATTTGGCATTGACATTTATCAGTCACGCGAAACTTTGATGAATGGAAAGTTGCTTTATATTCCAATGCGTGACCCTCAAATATTTCGTGTTTATTTATCTGTTCTTAATGGGTTCAACCCATATCAGTGGACCAACACGTCAAGAACGCATTAACATGAAATAGAAAGTCTTTTCTTTTTTTTATATCGAAAATGCATTCGATTGCAGTTCAAATGCTCTCTGTCCGTCGTTCATGCTTTGAAGCTCAGATTTAGTGTCAAGTCACATGACTTCAAACGATTTTATTGCGCCAAAAAAAATACATGGAACGCGCATCGGACTATTATCTTTGCGTGTGCGTATGTGTTCATTTAATCATGCATATATTCATAGTCATGGCCTAGCTATAAAGGATTATCGTGAAATGCTATTCTCAAATAAAGATTTTCTTTAGGAAAACATTAAGCAATTTCATTATGGTGTAACAAGTTATGTGTCATCATTGTGTAATACACAATGCAATGGCAGTGTTTTAGTTTTGTATAAGCAAGAGGAACCTAATTATAGACACCAATGTAATTCGAAAACGCAACCGGTGGAAAACGGGGTTACCGTATCATTGCTCTAAGCTCTCATAATTATGTACTCTCGTAATCGTCCAATCGCAATATAGAGTGCTATAACTTGTCTTGTAGTAGATATGAGAGCTTCGACAAACGATTACCCAATTCTTTATGCGAATGCGTTTATGGTACAATGTTTGTGTCTACATCGTATACACGTATTACCGTTGCTTTATCAGTCGTAGCTCATTGTTTATACCGCAACACATAGAGTTTATCGTGTTATATCCCATACTGGCATATAACCAGATTAACGGGAGAAAGCAGTTGAAAATGACATAAAAATCCTGCAAATCAAACAAAAACAAAAACTAAATCCGCAACAAATCAAGCCAAAATTATTACCAAAATCCGCAACAAAGCAAAACCAAACACCCGCAACAAATCAAACCAAAACCGACACCAAAACCCGCAACAATTCAAACAAACTCAAAACCAGAACGTATAAAAAATTAATGTATCAACTTGTCTTTGAAATGTGTAAACTATGATGGGTTACGAAGGACAACATGCACCGTGACCTTTCACCTTCTTAAAAGCGAAAGCCAATTGTTTGCCACGAAAACACGTAACGTCAAGGACGTTGTAGCCAAAGACAAATTGCGTAACTAGATTCCAAAGGCGACAGAGTCAATAGCGAGACGGTGACGGAGGGTCCGCATTTTCAAAGGTGTGAATTGTCAATGACTGTGGCCTGGGTTTGGTTCTTGAGACATTTCTTTGCATGGACTGACGGGCTGATGGATAGGGGGTGATGGCGACCATGGCCTTCTCTAACGAGGCTAATATCCAAATAATTAGAACCCTGAGATGCCTTGACGTTTGACCCCTTGTCTTTGGGGCACCGCCACATTCACGCGGAGATTTCAAAGATAGAGGGAAATTGGCATTAATCTTTATGAATAGTGGCTTGTGTCTGCTGTATACAGCGAACTCATTGACAATGACATTGTGGTATCATTCTGAGATGTCAGCTAAATGTATGGAAACTCGCTTATTATTACAAACTACCACCTACCCCATTCCACCTACACTCAACTACATTTACCCCCCCTCCCCCTCCCTTCCCTCTTTCCCAAACGCGCTCGCACGCACACACACATGCACTCTCACACACACATGCACTCACACACACACACACGCATGCGCTCACACACACACACACTCACACACACACGCGCTCACACACACATGCACTCACACACACACACACTCACACACACACACTCACACACACAAATGCACATACACACACTCACACACACACAAACACACACACACACACACACACACACGCCAGACCTCAGTACACTCTAAATCCCAATTCATAATAATAAAAAACATAGATTTTTCTAAATGGTAGGTCTTGTATTCTTATCAGCCGTGCATGTATAGGTTACTGCATGTTTTCATTGTATTGGAAGTTAATGGAAACCTACGTGTACTGTAGACCTTTCTGACAGCTTTCCGACATGTTCCATGCAGAAGAAAATGTTTATTCTGAACACAGACACTATACATAGAGAACATACACTATACATACACTATACATACACTATACATAATACAATGTCTGTAATTATATACAATTATTTATCGTGTGTTTCAATATATATTGCAGTAGTAATTATCCATATGCACACACAAACAAAGGCAACCTAGACGAGGGAATTTATCCTCAGATTGGATTCATTCCGTTTTACACATCAAGGGAACACCTAACACTGTCTTCTGTCTACACCATTACTTAAATTAGCGTTGCTTCTATACACACTTCGTTCTTGGAGTTCTTCTCGATTACCACAAGCTCTGGGAGTCACACTAACTGGGCTCTACAGCTGACATTTAATCCAGGGTTTTGAGAAGGCATTAGACTCCTCTCAGATGTTAATGTTGACACATTGTAACACCTACCTGAGACTAACGACAAACATGCATTACCTGGTTCGTCAACCCACCGGCAAACAGTAATCACGCGCGCGAATGTGTGTATTGGATAATATGCTCAGTATGCTAGGTAATATGCTGGGTATACTGGATAATATGCTCGGCATGCTAAGATATGATCGCCTCTTGTGACACTCGAGTGACATTAGAGTGACAGAAGCCGTAACAGATGAAATGTTGACCCTCTTAATGGCCTCTTGAGTTATGCCTCCTCTACTTACAACATGCGATTCTACTTCACAATGTCTCGTCGCAAGTAACTGCAGGTATATATATATAGTATGCATTATATATATTCCAGTGTCAGCAATGTTTCTGTTGAAGGGCATGCACATTTTGTATTTAATTTTTTTTATTGGGGTTTTAAGTTTCACTTATATCACGACTTGTCAGTTTAGGGCAGGAGGAAACCCGCAACATCCGTAGCGCTGAATGTTGCAGTAAA
>JAUTBT010040711.1:0-17267 GCA_032361225.1 Lepetodrilus schrolli | reverse complement strand
GAGATTGGGGAGGTAGGGGTGGGAGAGAGAGAGAGAGAGAGAGAGAGAGAGAGAGAGAGAGAGAGAGAGATAGGGGAGAGAGAGAAGAGAGAGAGAGAGAAGAGAGAGAGAGACGCTACAAATAAACGGGCGGACACTAGAGGCTTTCATCAGATTTAAAGTTGATAGTAAACAAAGAAAAAAGTGCTCAGAGAAGGAAAAATACGGGGAGTTAAAATGTGCATCGTGTCCACCCTTTTCATGGATTTTCGTATGGATATCATGGTTCATAACATGTAGGCTAATTTATTTTTTAAACTACAAAGCTCCCTGTACACATTTCAACACTGATATCAGTCGGCTAGTTTTATTCTTTATATAAGCTATTTTATTCTATGTTGGTCGTAAAATATGGACCCAGATGTGTTGACAATAATATTATTTTATTTATGTACGTGCCACCATAAATTATCCAATCTTTGTCACATTTTTACAATCCAGTGACGCGTATATTTGTAAGTACAACTTTTCAATTATATTTTAAATCAAAATAGTCTGCAAAAGATGGAATTTCTATCTCCGGGCACAGGTGGGCTAATACCTCCCAGCTATGGAGTGATTATTACGGTCTAAATGGTGTCGCTCCGAGATGTCTGCGAGACGTACGTCGTCAAATATTAATAGTGGCTCGAAATATCT
The DNA here is from genome assembly GCA_032361225.1 of Lepetodrilus schrolli. Classification (NCBI taxonomy): domain Eukaryota; kingdom Metazoa; phylum Mollusca; class Gastropoda; order Lepetellida; family Lepetodrilidae; genus Lepetodrilus; species Lepetodrilus schrolli. The sequence continues at coordinate 16,589 of JAUTBT010040711.1, read as the reverse complement.
CGGGTATTAGTGGGATGTATTAACATCATAGACCTGCAAATGTGTGTATGTAAATTTCCTGATGTGATAATAATCCCATTTCCAATAACTATGTATAAACCATTTTTCCAAATTTGTCACGGGTTGTTTCTTTTAATTAAAAATATATTTTGTTCATCAGAATAGGAGATTTGTGTGTTACTCAAATCTTGAACTCCTCCCCAGTGTATTAAATGAATGATGAATATATTCCTATGTTGTTCTCTACTCGCCTATACATCCTATTACATGTGTGTGTGTGTGTGTGTGTGTGTGTGTGTGTGTGTGTGTGTGTGTGTGTGTGTGTGTGTGTGTGTATGCATATAATGACTTCGTAGTGACATTCGACATACATATTTACGCATACTGTGTGTGTGCGCGCGCGCGTGTGTGTGTGCGTGCGTGCGTGTGTGTATATATGCATATAATGACTTCGTAGTGACATTCGACATACATATTTACGCATACTGCTGTGCGCATTATTTAATATCGGTAATCAAACAATTGTTTACCCGAAACTGTGTATACCTGCATACCATATAGGCCTATTTAGAAACAAATAGTAGAAATTATGAAAATGCTTTTCATCTTAATTAAGGGCACATCAGTTCCAATTAACACAGACATCAGACATGAGCCTTACGGATGATAAGCTTTGTTTCCAGAACATTTTACATTGCACTTTTCTACTAGTTTTTTTCTTTCTTTCTTTGTAGTCTATACTTATTATATTACACTTTCTTTTATAGTATTTTCTGAATATTTATACATTTAATTTATTTACTCGACTAGTCTTGCAAGTGATTTATTCAACCAACTACTTATTCCACATATCATATGTCATACTACTTCATAACTAGTTTAATATTACAATTCGTTGCTGGATTTAAATGTCCATCAGCTGTATAATTACGTTTCCGAATAAATTTGATTCCAACTTATCCAATGATCGAGTAACATATCTCTAGATACGAGCATGATGAGTAAGAAATACATTTACTTGCAGGCTATATCCTTTGCAATATTATTGATCAGGGTATACATAAATTAGTATCACTGGGGAGAACCAAATGCGGGTAACTGCAGTTACTCGCATCCAAGATGAGGTAGAGCTCAAATTGAGAGCATTTGTCAAAGTTATTTTTCCCGTTTAACTGGTAGTTTTCATATCCTTTTACCTAAACTTCAAGATATGCATTTTTGAATCGTACAGGTTTTGAAAAAAACCCATTTGGGAATGAGATATCAAGCATAGAAAATTGCGTGTGATGCAGGTAACTGCAAAGCGATGATGCAGGTAACAGTCAGTTTCAACGGAGATATATGGGGATGTGGGTAAATGCATGCCAACTATACACACGTATATATTTCTACTAATTATCGTATATGGCCATACCACAGTGAACACACCGGTTCTCGTCTGATCACCTAAGTAAACAACGTCGGACAGTAATCAACATTGCTAAATTTTGTTTCATAGACAACATATTAGTAAATTTAACAGCATTCTGCATCTACCTGTTACCTTCATCTTAACATAACAGATACCCGCATCGTCTTGATATTTACACTTTCAGTTACACGCATCACACGCGATTTTCGATACTCGATATCTCATTGCCAAATGCTTGTTTCCCAAACCCTTTCGATTCAAAAATGCATATTGTATATATATCTAGAAGTTTCGGTAAATAGATATGTAAAAATAACCGTTAAACCTGAGAATTCACACCGGTCATTTGTTGCTTCCGCATGCGGTTCTCCTCTGTGAGTATGAACATTATGAAGGTGCATACATGTCATTGATGAATTAAATGTTACATGTATAACAATGTTGAAATGCTAATAGAAACTGCTTGTAGTAACCGTAGACTATCCATAGTCTCAGAGGGTTAAAGAAAATCAATAATATATAACTTATATTGATTGGTATAGACTTGCTTAACTGCTCTAGGGGGAAATTTTGAATAGGAGGATTTTGGTGAGAACAGGGTGTGACACACACTAGTGGTAACCGTAACTAATTTATTTCTGAACATAATCCCTATTTGACTTATGAATGTAACTTGTTGCTATAATTTGTAAACAAATGTGCTCAAGCGAATTGGTATCTACCTTGAAAATCGGGTTTCTTAATGACAGTGTAAGAATATATTACCTGTTGGCTATTATCAAAAGAGGTACTCCTTCTCACCTTTTAGGTCAAGGGTCAGCAAAATAAAGCAAAGTATTCTGCTATTATATTGGCATTGTCAGATTACACAGTTAGCATTTATAATAAGCACTGCAACCGAAATCGTAAAAAAGTATACTTTAAACATGCAGTAATGTTGCTTTACACTCACGAAGCCTGTAAATGTTGCACTATTTCTTCGCGCGCATTATCACTAAAGGCACACCCAATATTTCAACAAGATGGCGGCCGTCATTCTATGTGGACAAGTGGTCACCGAACATGGTGCTACGTCAGAAACTGGTGGATTATAACCCTCAGATACTTACATATGGAATGATAGGTCAATAACTATCCAACGTATTGCCTATTCCTGGATTAATTTTATTTGCTATATCCAAAATAGTAGTCGTTTCAGTGCAGTGTCACAGGTTTTCTACTTTTGACAGAATCTTAATTTTTGAGAGTCCTGTTACGGAATGAAAATGGCCGGTAACTCCCAGGTAAGAACAAATGTAAGTATACAATACACTCATTGTTTGCTTCCTCTACATTTACAATATTGTATATAAGTAACTTTCCACGCCATACTTTATTCTAAAACTTGAAACATACCGATCTGCACACCATCACAAACCAGGTAGACTGGAACGTCCAAAAATGGAGCAAGTTGTCACCTGAAAATGTCTAAAGGGGGAAAAAAGTACCTCTCTGCCCTGTTAGAGAACTGTCCATTTGTTTAGAAAGTTCATAATCTTAGAAAGTGATCGTACGTGTGCATTTGATGTACTGTCATAAACACATGATGTAATGTAATCGGTTGAAGCTGGATGTTGTTGAAATCTATTCTTATAATAACAGTAACTCTGATACCATCACTACTATCAGGTTTATATGTAACCACCTAATTACACAACATAATATATACCGATATCCATACTGTTATATATGTATATATATATATATATATATATATATATAACGTTTATATTATATTCCAAAGTTTGGTGCAGTATATATACTTCCTAGTGTCAAGTCCACTACCTATCTTCATTTATCTGTCTTTAAAAAAAAAAGCGTTGATAACAGATAATGTGTATATGTTACAGTCAATCTCTAAAATCAGGCAATGTGTAAAATGTTTGAAACTTTCAGTGATTTTCTTTCCACTTAGTCAATTTGTGTTAAAATATAAAAAAAACATATGCATTATCTTCAATTATTTTCATCAAACTCACGCCAGTCAATCTGTCACATAAAGGCAGTCATTTTTGTAATTTCAGGTTTGTTAAACATTGCTTGAATGAACTGAAATTCACTGAAAATATAATACATTTGACACATTGCCTGATTTTAGACATTGACTGTAACATATATACTTGCTGCTGCAGGACTGCTAGTGCTAGCACCATGGGGACAATCTATACAATCTAGTGCATTTCTCATCGCATGAGGTTTACCGACTAGATAAAAATATACAAATAGTATTCCTTTTCATTTTATCATGTTATTAGTATAAAATGTAGGAGATTCAAATTTTAAGAAAAAAACAATTGACACCGGTGGACTGAGTATGACACACTGGCAGACCATTAAAGTGTGCTTTTATTGGAGGTGTTTACTCCTCATTAACTCAACAAAATGGTGTCTACTTAGCTACTGTTCTTTCTAACACCTCAATCGGGTACACAATCAGGTAATTTAATTGCTCATCAATCTGTGAGGTTGTTAATATGAAAATAACAGCACCAAGGAATATAAAAACAAACAGAAGCATTGGCCATATTGAATATCATTGTTCAAGAAGTAATATTTAAACAATATTTATTCTCATGAAAGTACACACAAGACAATTGACAAGATATAAATATATATACATCATGAGAGGGGATTAACAAACAGGATGTTACCATCCTACATTATCTTATGTCATTTCCCAATTGCCAATATCCAGAACTAAGCTCTTTGCCATGTAGCTGACGTAGTGTTAGTTTAATCATAAACATACAGTTATAAATTTGAGATCTGATAGGCTAAATTACATTAAATATTTGCATTCTGGTAGAGTTTAATTTCTAGTTGAACACATTTGTTAGTGTACAGGTCATTGTGTGACAAGAATGAGACTTTGATATTGATTTTTCTTATCTGTATTGGTCGGGCGTGTGTCATTATCTTGTGAAAGATATATTTCATATCGTGTATAAATAAATTGTTGACTTTAAGATCAGTGCATTTTCAACTCGGAATGTGTGTCAGTACCTCATACAAGAGTGTTTTGTTTATTGCCCAACTGAATACATCATGATAAGCCACATAATGTTATAACAATTCAAAGCTTATAATTTATAGAAGTCTTACCACTTGATTGACAACTGAATTCCATGTTAATTATTAAATTGAAAAAAATTCTTTCAGTTGGTTAATTTTATCATTATTTTTGAGCATTCATTGCATTATGTTGTACATGTATTTCTGTTCACCTAGCAGAGAATGGGTACCTGGTAGGATGACATGGTCATATGAATAATAACCTTGTAGCACTAGAAATTGCAGCTTGGGTTGTAAGATCCCCAGGAAGTTAAAAAGGAACATTGAATGCACACTGATCCATTGACTGGGGATAATAATGTGGCTCTTGGAGCATGCCATAGGTGGGTGGGGTGGTTTATGTTGACACAATTATAAGTAGCTGTTGTTATTATTATTTCAGTAACTGTTTCCTCATATTTTGATGATAAATGATAATTAATAAGTAAAATATGTATGTATTATGTGCTGTTATGTGACATTATTTAATATTATGAAACTCTTGATATGTTAAATAACATACAATTTACATGATGTGTGACATATTAATATTAGAATTATCCACTATCTTCATATTTATCTTAGAAATATATGTTTTAAGGGATACAAACAGCATTTTAAAATCACAACTGTCATAACTTGGCTAACTTCTATGCATTTGTGACTATATTAAATAATTTAATTCATTTATGATTCTAAAAAAACAACTGTTAAACATGGTTAAAATAGTTACATAAATTGATTAGCTAACATTCTAGTATTCATTAATAATAATAATTATATTAATTATGCATTTCGGAAAGTTCTATTCAGATTTATATGGATAAACATATATTGATATTTTTTGATGAAGTTTCTGAGTAACACTTCAAGGAGTGCCGAAGGTTGCGAGTTCGATCCCTGGTCGCGTCAATAATTATTTTTATTTTCCAAAATTGAAAATATCTGGTCGTCAGATCTGTAAACCAGGGAATCAAATAACTATGGCCTAAATATAAAACAATGACTATAAATAGATATAGCCAGGTCTTATCAGTATACACAAATATGAGAAACATATATACAAATTAAAACCTGCATAATAATACAAGATTGTGATATATATATATATATATATATCATTCTCAGAATGAATGTCAGAATGTTGCTTATGAAGGGAGGTAACTCTTTCGAGCCAATGCTTTTTATGTTGTATTGCCTTTGTGCATGACTGAAAAAAAATCGCGTATAATGTATGTATAGGTTGAACTTGTAGGTTGTGACCATGAAGTTTGTAGCATTTGTGATTGTCACTTGTTACCATCACAAATATGACCTGGGTCCAGTTGCACGACACTTATGTAGCGCTACAATAGTTTCATGCAACGGGACCCTGATGATAATTCTTTATTGATATGGATACAGATTACTGATAACGTATATTGTTGTACACATTCAAAGAGTTAATGTACTTTGAACAGATTACACAGACTAGTACTATTACCACATGATTACGGTCTCATGATTGCAACAGGACACGTATGTCATTGTAATTGTTTGATAGCTAGCTCTATTTATAGCAGTGATGGCCATCGTTATCAATATTTGCTTACTGTAGTTTGTTTAGGTTTGTCAGCTTTTATATATCGTCAGTACCAGCCAGTCCTCGCATGTTTACTGCAACATACAGTGCTACGGGTGTTGTGGGTTTCCTCATGCCTTAAAGTGGTTAAGCTGTGATATAAGTGAAAGAATCCTAAAAATGGATCAAACCCCCGATTAATATAAAAGAAGAAAAATAAAGTATTTGGTCAGATGAAGCCCACTAAATTATATAAACAATTTAAAAGAATTTATACTGCAGTACATTGGTATAGGAAGTGAAAAAAATAGTTATATTTGCGAATGGCATTGTTATTTTTGTGTTAGTTCATTATATAGAAAGTAATCACCAAATATACTTACACTTACTAATGAATACATGTCTGCCAATGACGCTAAAAGGTTTTTTAATTGCTTATATATGTGTTTACGTGCAATTATTAACAATCACAGTTTAGGTTAAAACATCTGTGTACTTGATCATCAGTTACCATGTTGAAATTAATGATATTATATTAATCTGAAACAAACAATATTTCCATTGATTGGTTATCTTACATTAACTGCAAGTACAGACATCGAGACTCCTTGAAGGATGCTTTTTTTATTTTCATACACAAACATTCTCAACTTATCTGCTTATATATGTCATATTATATCTGATACTGCGAAATGCTATTGTACATGGTGTATATGTTGTATGTTAACAGTGGGTAATGTCAATAAATTTTATGTTAGCTATGAGGGCGAGTGGTAGCGCAGTGGTAGAACAGTTGGACTTCGGAGCCAAGGTTCCAGGTTTAAATCCCGCCCCAATAGCCCGGCATCAATGTTCGCGAAAGTTACCTTTCTGACGCGATATTGATAGGATGTGATGTCTGTAGAGTGACAATGCAGTTATCATCCTTGGTCTTGTCAGTACCAGTCGATGCTCGCAGGTTTACTGCATGCAAAACGTCAGCGATACGGATGTTGCGGGTTGCCTTCTGCCCTAAACTGACAAGCCGTGATATAAGTGAAAGAATCTTGAAAGCGACTCTAAACCCCAATTCAAAAAAATATCATTGTCCTTGCTTCTATTCAATAATCACACAAAGCCTATTAATAAAGCATCCGTCGCTCTTCAGCGCAATGTATTGTTACTGAACTGCGATACAAACTGTAGTGACTATACATTGTTCACAGTCATTAATGCAGTCTCTATATTTACGATCATAATAGATATATACATCATTTAATATTTCTGACACTGGCAACTTATCATTGTCAATTTCACAATTTGCAATGTCACGTGCGGATGTTGATTCACGGATGGTCATTCATTTCCATTGTACTTTACCGCTCTGTTGAAATAGTAATGTACACTGATGGTTGCATTGATTGCTATAGTGTTTTTGAATGAATTCTTTCCCTTAGACATCAGCGAGGTAAAATAATGACCATAAAAGCAATTTCTTTTAATATAAAAACAGCATCGTTACCTTTTGAGTGGTATCAAATATAATGCCACTTTTTATATATGCAAAGCATCTGAGCTATACACAGCATTATGAATCGATTTAAAACAATAAGGTTCAGAATATAATGTACGGCGATATTGTCTCATGGTACACGATACCTAACATTTATAATACTATTCAATTTTGCTTTACGGTATTTACCATAAAGCTACAATCTCTATACAGCCATACAAATTATGTCTGGTCAATATATCAATATAACACCACCACTACTACTACTACTACTACTACCACTACTACTACTACTACTACTACTACTACTACTACTACTACCACTGCTACTACTACTACTACTATTAATATTACTACTACTACCACTACTACTATTACTACTACTACAATAATAATCATAATAATTCCTAATAATTATTTTTATTTGGTTTCTGGATTGGCAACGATGATCTATAACATACTGTAAACCGAAATACACAATTAACAATTTAATTATAGCTACCATGCAACACTTTAAATAAACTATATCTGTCTGTCTGTCTAACTTTGAATGAACTCTTCTCTTACAATTATACTCTATAATACCAGACATAAGGTATGTTAAATTTACAACTTGACCAACACATTAATTATCCCTTACCATCGTATTAATATTATAGTATCGAATATTAGTATATAGTTTAAAAATTCATTAATTGCAATGAATTTTCATAAAGGTATGTGTATTATGGAATCGAGGTATTTCCATAAACAATTTAATTAATTTATCTTTTACCACTCTAAATATGCTCGGACAGATAATAAATTATGTGAAAGAAAGAAACAACTTAGATTGAACGACAAACTTCCTTACATTGCAGGCGAAACCTAACGAAGCTCGACGTGTACATGCAATGACGTGCATCTCCACATTGTCCGAAACGATGATTATATCCTTGAGTGGAATTTATTCTATCTATTATGGAACGTGCGTGTTAATCAATTAACAGCAGTATACTATTTACCATTAGTATAACATATACCACACACTACTATATTATGTACACGTATATAGCCTAGGACACGCTACTTTATAGTGTAGGCTGTACACCTATTAGATATAATAGAATCGTCTGTACGCGCTCGAAGCTACTAGACCATATAATCACAACAGTTACGAAACATGTTTCCCGCCATACAGTAGTCAGAAATGAATTCCTGCATCTGCCTAAGACCTACTTCCAATTACCTTTAAAACGCACGCGATTGACGCGATTCAGCAGAATATAGAGTAATGTCGAAATTTATTGACGTCACTCCACGTAGATAAACTATTGTCGGTCATAAATAACGATAGTATCAATCCGCTGTGGTGCTGTCGATGATATACTAGTAGTCCAAACGAAGCTCGACGTGTACATGCAATGACGTGAATCTCGACATTGTCCGAGCACGTAGCTCTATTGACACGCCGTGATTATGCGTTCAGTATTTACATTGTAGATTTCGCCTGCAATGTAAGGAAGTTTGTCATTCAATCTAAGTGGTTTCGTTCTCTCACATAATTTATTATCTATTGCAACTCACACAACCTGCATGCGTTCTGTTATCCGTGAAATATACAAGCATGGATTTGTATAGGTATAATTTCATAATATTAATTCCATGCATACTACGACGAGTATTCATCACATTTGACATTATACTTGTTATACATCTGCAATAAATCTCAATAGCATTGTATTCGTGCGTCGACCCTGACAGCACTGTACTGTATAACAGCTGTATACTAGTAGAGGTGGTACTTGTTGTTCCCCAGTGTGGCCATCAGCATTAAAGTGAGTAATTATAAAGCAAGTACTGGCCATAGCAATGGTGTAGTCTATAATATGGCTAAGGTTGCAAGTACGGTTATTAAAGTTTCGTACGTTTCGTACAGGAATGCACAGGTCGGCTACGCCTACACTGCGGCTGAGTGTGGTATCAACGTTCTGACTGTGGCAGGATATTCCGTGTGCTAGCACCAACGGCCGGTGTAAATTCGGCCTAGCACGAGCCAAACAGGGCATGTGCATACACAACATGGCAGCCGTGATATGGGCGAACGCATTTTGAAAGCGGATCCAGACTCAATTCAACCAAACATCCAATATTACGCCCGCAATCCACTGACGCTATGAACATGAAGAATCTTATCTCAATACACATAGCTAGATCTATTATACGCATACAAGCAGGGTACTAGTATTTATCTCTAAGCATTACCGTACCATTGAATATTTCATCAACTTGAACATAATTATCTACGTGTATACTGTGCCCACCCACACCATTCTAATTATCTTGTACATATAACTAATCACCTGTGTTCTACATATAACTAATCATCTGTGTTCTACACATAACTAATCATCTGTGTTATACATATATCCACAGTGTTTCATTAACTTGTACATCATTATTTATGTTGTTCAATAGATACGTACTAGTCCGATGAATTTTGAAAACCAATTTAGCTATTGTTACTAATAATAGATCTATTGTCATTCTCTCTTTCTGGGTGAAAGGAACGACTCGCACACGTCTCGCACAAGCAAGATATGGCGGCAAAGAGTTGCTGTACTTTTCCTGTGCGATCTGCACTAACTCGCCAGCGAGTACAGACCGCACAGTATGCGAGACGTTCCATTGACAAACTTGTCTGTTCGGTGTCCGGAGTACTGTACTCCGAACAGTTCGCTCAGGTCAAAGTAACCACCATAAACTCGTTTATGAACCGTAACGTTTGGAGTTATCGCTCTTGGTAGAACATGCTCTATTTCATGCCCTTATTAACTTTTTGACGTTTCTTATTTGGTGCATGAACTTCGGGCCATTGGCGGCTACCATGACCATGCACCACAACATCCAGGTAGCAGAGATCATGAAGGGCGGTTTCTGGACGACGGACAGCACGTTCTCCAGCTACTACCTGAGTCGGATGTCGGTCAGGAGATACAGGGTGTCCACAGACTGGGTCCAGTGATTGCGGCGCAGTCATCAACACCCCACGACCCCGGCGCAGATAGCGCGGGGTGTGCAGACTATTCCAGCCCAACTACTCGAGGAGATGTTCGAAGCAGTCCCAAGGCTGGATTGGAAAAACGGTCTTGTAACAGTCATCAACAGTCATCAACACCCCACGACCCCGGCGCAGATAGCGCGGGGTGTGCAGACCATTCCAGCCCAACTACTCGAGGAGATGTTCGAAGCAGTCCCAAGGCTGGATTGGAAAAACGGCCTTGTTTTCGCTAACATTACGAATGAGCTATATCCTGTATTGCTCTCTTCAATCATACTAGTGGTGACTTAGTTTTGGCATTCCTAGTCGTGTTGATCCTATTCCCATAGCACATGGTCCAGGTGATAGACAGAGTCTAGAGGCCTGTCCCAACAACTCCGCCCCCACACATTTCTGGCTTTGGCGGCTACCAGGACCGTGCACCACAACATTCCGGTAGCAGAGATCACGATGGACCGTTCTGGACGACTGACAGCACGTTCTCCAGCTACTACCTGAGACAGATGTCGGTCAGGAGATACAGGGCGTCCACAGACTGGGTCCACTGATTGCGGCGCAGTCACCATCGCCCCACGATCCCGACGCAGGTAGCGCGGGGTGCGCAGACCAATGTAGTCCAACCACTCGAGGAGATGGTCGGAGCAGTCTCAAGGCTGGATTGGACAAACGGATATAGCATCTGCAGTCTTGTTTTCACAAACATTACGAATGAGCTTTATCCGGAAATGCTGACTCTTCAATCATCACCAGTGGTGACATAGCTTTAGCATTCCTAGTCTCGTTGATCCTATGCCCATAGCACACAAGTAGATCTACGAAATAGAAGTGATTAAACTAATGCTGCCACGATTAAATATCATGGGTGGTTATTACTAGCACGCACACATATATATACGTGTAAATACATATGCTTGAAACAAAACGGAAATAATTACGGTCAAGTATTAAAGAGAAAATATATAGGTATGGATCGTTGTATATTCATGTCACTTACACAAGAGAAACGTTTCCTATAGATAGGCCATCGTGTTCATACTACTTCTGAAAGGGCCTACACAGGCATGTCGACATACGTGATTGAACCAATCCACTAGGATATCCACAAAACATGTTTGTGCATATCAAATGAGAAGTGATGTCAATATTTTACGCCTGATTGGAGATCGACCAGCTGGAATAGATTCACAAATTAGTTGGAATCGGAACAGCGCAGTGTTTACATATCACAACAATCTCAGTTTACTACGACCTCGACGTTCAATGTATGAGCTAGCTGTTACATGCTAATTCTAACTCCTCGTGGGCCTTTGACGCCACTGCGGGAGGGTGAAGGTTAAGTGGTCTGTCCTCGTAGCCGCCGTACTTCATTGTTTGGGACACGAACCGCTCCAGTGATTCTACAGTATCACGGATTGATCAGCGACAGAGACATGTGTTAAAGGACTATCAGACATTCGTGTGAGGAAGCGCCTACCTCTAGATCCAGAGTAGACTCTAGATCTGATTTTTACATTGTCAAGTTTTTGAGTCAGTGTTCGATCAATTATGTATCCATAGAAATACTACATTATTTGGCTAATATTTTTTTGTACAAAACCTATAAACGTAAATACCGTTGTTATTTAAAAAAAATTGATTTCGCATTTTTCAAAGTACCGAGACAGGATGTCATTTTTATTTGGTGAATTCCCTCCAAATGTTCCATCATTTTTGTTGTTGTGTTCATCATAAAATGGCTGTCCGCAGTAATACATATACGAAGGATTATGTTTTGGGTTATAACCAACACAGCTCTATATTTTTACATCATTAAATAATTACGCATAGTTCAAGACAAAGGCTTAGTATGGCCGATTATTTGATTTTATGAGTGCCTATTGCGATTTATGGAGCGAAAATAGTACGATAAATAATTATAATAACAATTTATTATCTAAACGAGCAAGTCGATGATCATGAATGAAGCTGACAATATATTATACAGACGCTTCACTACACTTTATTCCAACGAAACGCACATAAATTAGATTTCATGCCTGAAAGTGTAGATTCTTGTACATATAACTGTGCATTATATATACGTAAAAGTAATAACGAACATAAGTAAATTCACACTATATTTGCCACATCCGCCACATTCTGTTTGGCACTTTAAAGGCATACAACCACATATTTCATAGTCAAGCGTATTTCATTTAGATGAAAGTAGGTCTATACACCATTTGATTTGTCGACAGAAGTACAGATCGGGCGGTCGGATGAACGAAGCAGGTCGGATGAACTAAGCCGGTTGGATTAACGAAGAAATCTAACGTTAATTTAGCACTTTGGTTGCATGTTTTTACCGATCGGAATCGGAAACATGAATCGTCGGACTATTGGGGCAAATTATATAGGAAAGAGTTTGGTTACAAGTCAAAACCGATCGGATACTGGGGGAATCGGATTATCGAAGGTCGGACTATCGGGGTTCCATTGTAATTACATTTGCAAGTATTGCCCTGGATCATGTAGATGTGTGCCATGGGTACCACGTGACGTGAGACAGGAACGGATTTAAGCACCACCGGGATGTCTGGTTCATTCTATTGTCAGCCCAGCCAATGCACTGTGTTACTGATTGTAATTAATGATGTCATCTTTGCAACTATAAATATTAATAATAAGCTGTGTCAAGCAAAGTCAATCATGCTAGACTGTGCCAACTTCTGGGTGTAGTATATATGTTATATATATGTATATATGTTGTATGAAATGTGTATATACTGTAAATTAGGAAATTAATGCGTCACTAATTTAATGCGACCTCAAGCATTTAGACACAAATACGACAACAATTAAATGCGATCGAGGCCTCTATTCATGTTTATTTTCCATAATGCGTAGGAATTAAATGCGACCATAGGCCAATCGCGTTTTTCGCATTAATATCCTGCTCGCATTAATTTCCTGATTTACAGTATACGTGATATAAGATGCATGTACATTATATTAACAACATTGTACTTTGAAATAAAATGTAACCTTGAAAAATAAAATTCTGCTAATTTGATCATGAATAACTAACAACATATGGAAAGATATATATTAGCTGTTATTACATAATAATATCAATAATAATAATAAAAGCACACGCACACAAATATATCGCCCCATTAGTAGTCAATTTGCATTGTACCGGTATGTTATATTTATGTCAATTAACATAAATAAACGTGCAATTGGTAATTGTTCCAATAATAAACTACACTAATGTTTCGTCCATCCACACTGCACCTCAATGGTGGCAACGCTAATCCAAATTACCTGGCCTTACACTAGTCCTGCTGTATTGCGATCATTGTATGGTTGTTCATATATAATTAATTATGCATCCATATCAATGAGCACGGATGTGTTGACCTCACTCTTTGCAATGGATCGGCATATTTTAAAATACTATTAATCAGTGCTTAACAAACTGAACTGACAGAGGGTTTGCTTACCGTCTGGTTGTGAAACAATAGGACTGGGCATTTCATGAAATACCCCGAAACTTTTGCCCTTAAAGGAAAGTACTAGTATTTCAATCTCATGATCCTATAACCAGGTGTCCGTTATTCATCAAGCAACAATGAATGTATTCATCACCCAATACTGGCTCCCACAGAAGATAACGTCAGTAGGACAACTTCACTGATTGGTCAAGAATTAAAAATGTGCATAGTTATTCTACTGCTGACAATGATTCTACCGGTCATGATGTCATTAACATCCAATCGACAGCCGTTCGCGTCCGTGATTTGCATGGGATTGTCAGTTTCATCCATCAATTGTCACCATAGCGGGTACATATGAAGACTGTTCTGTTGGGTAACTAGGCAAGTGAGGTACAATATTTATACCTTACATGTGAGCATATTGCTTTAGCTACATTACAGGGTGATAAATAAAATCTCAACCTCGTGTCTTTTGATATCAATGTTATCCTACTCGTTGATAAAAGTAACCAAAATCCTCTGCAAAGCCTCGGATTTTGGTTACTTTATTAACTCGTAGGATAACATTAATCTCAAAAGACACTCGATAGAGATTCTCTAATTATCATACAACATAAGAGTTTGAGAGTGGAATAAACCCATGCTATAATTATCAATACTTTCACTAGTGCAATAACACAATGGATTTTTATAATGGTATTCATACGCGATATCAAAGTTCTTTTGGACCTCTTTTAGAGCTTCTTCTTTTGGACTTAATTTGTCGACTATAAAGTTAAATGATTTCTTCAATTAAATATGCAAACACATGTATTAATATTTACACATTTACTTGGAACATTATTTTGTCTGCATGCATTATATAAGCCAGTTCCCAAGAAATTTGCCTATGTATTGTTTGTGACTGAAAATCGATATTACAATAGTTTCTACAGTTTTATGTGATAAATACAATCTCACATTCGTGTTGATATATTACTGGATTTATTAAACTCGTTGGCAAAAATTATATGCTCGGCAGAACCTCGCGTAATGTCAGTTTTGCCAACTCGTTTAATAAATTCAGTAATATATGACCCCTCATATGAGATCCTCTAGCTATACTTGAGAAGTATTTTTCTTGCCGTATTGTCCGGGCTAAACATAAAATCCCAATACAACAAAAAATAATAACACGAATAAAGAATACCATGTCTCCGTTTTATTGTGGACCTTTTTTTGTATTTATTGTAGTGCCTCATACGTGGATATTGCCGTGAGCATGTACGACAGATAGTCGTGTTTGTTACTGAATGTTGTAGGTGTTGATGCCTCTGTGTTTCAGGATGATTGTGATAACGGTTATCCACCGCCGTCACAGGCGGAAGATTGGCAAAGCATATGCATAGTATTCAATCCATCTTGTATAGTCCTGTTACACCTTCTTCAGGAATTGCACCATCGACTTTCCGTCTTTGGACTTGACCTACAAATAATTATGGAATCCAGTTTAAAGATATACGCAAAGCAACATAAATGTACTCAATTGCTAAAAATGGTACTTAACTGGAATTATTTTTAAAAAATAATAATTGCCAATTATCACATTATTTTAGTTCCATTCTATTTTTTCGGGTTTATAATACTATTTCCCGCAACAACAAAAAAGAAATTTACATCAGCACTAATTCCAGTCCACGGTCCACCCGACATCACGCTCTACTCCCGGTCCACCTATTGACTTCATACTCTACTTCCGACCCACCTACTGACATCACACTCTACTTCCGGTCCACCCGACATCACGCTCTACTTCAGGTCCACCTATTGACATCATACTGTACTTCAGGTCAACTTAGTGACATCACACTGTATTTCCGATCCACCTACTGACATGACACTCAATTTCCGGTCAACCTACCGTTTTGATGTAGTCGTCGTCACGGTAGGTGTCCACCTCCCAGTTGGTGACCACTCCGTCCTTCTCACTCTTCACTTTCTCAATAAAATGGTGGTGCTCCAGTGAGACCACGCTCTAAAATACAGAAAGAAAACTTACGTCTGCATGAGTACTTTACGATGTGCTTCTTATCATTTCCATAAACTTGTACAATCAATAGTAGTATTTGTTTTTGTAGTAGTCGTAGTAGTAGTAGTAGTAGTAGTAGTAGTAGTAGTAGTAGAAATGGCAGCAGCAGAAACAGAAGCAGTAGTAGTAGTAGTAGTAGTAGTAGTAGTAGCAATAGCAATGGCAGCAGCAGAAACAGAAAAAGAAGCAGTAGCAGTAGCAGCAGCAGTAGTAGTAGTAGTAGTAGTAGTAGTAGTAGTAGTAGTAGAACCAGAAACAGTAGCAGTAGCAGCAGCAGCAGCAGCAGTAGTAGTAGTAGTAGTAGTAGTAGTAGTAGTAGTAGTAGTAGCAATAGCAATGGCAGCAGCAGAAACAGAAAAATAAGCAGTAGCAGTAGCAGCAGTAGTAGTAGTAGTAGTAGTAGTAGTAGTAGTAGTAGTAGTAGTAGTAGTAGTAGTAGTAGTAGTAG